>CAUYRH010167766.1:0-65375 GCA_963574655.1 Perodicticus potto | reverse complement strand
TGATAAAACAACACATAAACAACCTCTCCCACATATGGAGCTTGCTTTGGGCCCCTCTTTTTCCTAAGTCGTTAAACCAAAAGTTCTCATTAAATCCCCACCCCCAGGCGGGGGGGGGGCGGGGGAGGAGTTATAAAAATTTAGCAGCCTCATTTTTACAGATGGGAAAACAGAGCACAGAGAGGTAAAGTAACTTTCTCAAGTCTGAACAGAGAGGAAGAGGGGAGAGCTCAGATCTGAATGGAGGCATCTGGCTGCAGAGCCCTTGCTCATAGCCCCTGAGTCGTGCTGCATCTCTAAATTAAGATCTACAGAATTTTGGAGATCTTAGAGAGCCTGCTGGGACTGGCCTAGTATCCTGGAGTATTGGGGAACCTAGACGAGATGAAGGCTAATTAATGACTGACCATCATATCTCTCTGCAGCATAGTTTTACCTTTCAAAGTACTTTTATATCCCTCATCTCACTTAATCCTTTAAATGACTCTCCCCACCTCTGGGATAGAACTTGCCCCCTATCACCGAGGGAGCCAGTGGCAGAGCTGTAGCAAGGATTGGGAAGGCAGGGAAGGATGGGAGAGGGAGCTCCAAGTCCTCTGGGATTGTGAGTAGGTGTTGGTTTTCCCATCACATGCCAAGCCTCCAGTAAATCCTTGTAAGATCTCTCTGAGCTGCAAATCATGATTATCTTCATCTCAGAGATGGGCAAATGGAGGCTCTGGGACTTAAGGAAGAAGTGCTTGAGTGTCTCCCACTTTCAGTGAGTTTCAGGCTATTTGCTCCAGAGGATGAGGAGGGTCAGAATAGTGTCTGGGGCTGGGGAAGGGGAGCAGAAGTCAGAGGAGGAGGATGGCAAGAGGAATGAAGCTAAACCCTTGCTCTCAGCTTAGCATCCTGTGCAGCCCCCTGCCTGGTCCTGTACATGACTCTTGCATCCTGTGCAGCCCCCCTGCATGGTCCTGTATGTGACCCTTATCTCCATAACTAAGCAGTTTGCCAGCCTGAGACAGGAACCCAAGTGGTGGGCTCTGAGCTAGTGCTGGCCAGGGAATGGGTGTGATGAGGGAACAGGTGTTTGCCACTCTCTCAACCTTGAGCCTACCCATGCTCCCAATGGAAAAATGACACACAAAGGGACTGAGGAGAGCCAGGAAGACCCAGCTGTGCAGCTCCCTCAGAGCACTAAAAGCCAAGATCACAGTTACAGTTACCCCCACTTGGTAACTCTATGCCTGGTAAATCCCATTCCACAGGAAGTCAGTTATGGCATCTCTTCTTCTGGCTGGGCCTCCCAGAGCCTCTCTTGCCTTCCCCCACACTCCCCTCTAGCCACCACCCCATCCCTAGATCCAGCCTGGGGCATGCACATAGGAGTTCTGAAGCATGCCCCCCTCCCCAGCTGGGTGCCATTGGCAGCGGGCAGGCGGTGGCATACGGGGTAGATTCTGGTTGCTGTAGCAACCTGCCAAAGTCCTGGGTGGAGGCACATAGCCTACAGGGTGGGTGGGGGGAAGGACGTATCTTTCTCTGTCCAGGCTCAGGTCTCTGGGCCACATAGCCCATGAACCTGGAGCTCTGCTGTTGGAGATGTGGGAGTGGGTGAGTGTGAAAAGGAAAGAAGGGGACATCCAAAAGCTCCACAAAGAAATCCTCATGCTATAGCGTCACAGTTTCAGCACCAGGAAACATCTCTTAAAGGCCCCTGTCAAAATGCCCACAGAGCATCTGATTGCCCCCCTGCTGAAGAATAGGCATTAGGAACCTGAGCTCTAGGCTAAGTTCTGTCACTGATAGGCTGTGTGACCTTGGAGAAGCCACTATCCCTCTCCGGGTCTCAGTTTCTTCAATAAAAAGTAGATAGGGCTGTTCTGAAGTTACCTGTGAGAACCCTTTGAGCTCTGATGGCTAGCTGGGGAAGAGGAAATGCTTAGCTGGAAATAGGCTTGCAGTTGTATCAAAGCTGACTCCCAGGATCTTTCTGGGTAGGCCTGCTGGGGCATGTTCCTGCTCAAGACTGACACTCTGGACAGCTCCCACGGCCTTAGTAGGACTACAGAACATCTGAAATAAGATGCAGGGGGTGGAGGGCATTGTACTGCCCAAAGATGTTGAGCCCAGACCATGGCCATTCCAGTCCATGGGCAGAAACACCACCACCTATGAAAAAATGGTCATTCCTACCTCCTAAGATAGATGTTCCTAGCAGGCCCCATGAGGCTGACTCTGGGCAGAGGGGTGACCCTACCCAACCTTAACTCCTGTCCTGCCATCTCTATGACTTCCAACTTCTGACTCCCTGACTCTGAACACAGCACCCTTCAAACAACCCCTGCTCCTTGGTTCTCAGGCCAGGCTGAAATGCTACTTTGCCCATCTGGACTTGGTACCCACCATCAGCCCTCCTCCTGGGCCCTCGTAGAACCCCTATCCTCCTTGCACAGCTGGCCAGGAAGAGCTTGAGACCATAACTCCAGCTCAATCACTCTCCCTGCCATCTCTGCAGGGGCCCTGGTTACAAGGAATTGAAATTTGCCTAAAGCCCACCTGGCTGGTGTAATGGCACCCAGCGGGCAAATTCAGGCTAGTGGCTCAGAACGCTGGTCATGCATTTTGGGCTTGAACGCAGCCCAGGGGGCATGGCCGAGGACATGTGTACCTCATTACCCCAGCGATGTGGGAAGCAGTAATTAAACCGGGCTCCACTTAGAGAGACAGAGAGGGACACACACATCCCAGCATTTCTCAGTGGCTTTTCAGCCTTGGCAAAAACCTTCAGAACTGTGGGGATACAACACCTTAAAGGAGATTCTTGCCCCCGCCAATGTCCACAGGAACTCTGATACCCACTAGTAGCCCCCCCCAGGCCCATTCTTAGCCCAGGATCGAGTTCTGAGTATCTGTGGGATCTCTGGAGGAAGCCTTTGAATTGGGCCTCGAGCAGTGGGGACTGCCTCAGTAGAGCCATCCACACTCTCCCAGGGGCCCTCATGACCAGATCAGAGTCTGAGATACAGACGGTAGAGTCAAAGTTCAGCTTAGGTCCTAGAAGAGTCTCCCATTAAAGAGCTGCCATAGGATTTGGTTTTTACCAGCCACCTTGGCACCAATGAGTGTTAAATTCCAGAGACACAGGCCCACTGACATGCTGCCCGAGTAATCTCTCTGCAACACCAAGGCCCCTCCAGCTATGTTGCATGGTGACATTTTTAGCAAAGCAGATTGGGGAAAGGAGAGAAAGGAGGTACCCAGCAAAATAACACATGTGCACACACCTTTGCACACTCAAACCCACGTGAGTACACTTTTGTGCCAAGCCCAGGAAGGGTGATCAAGGGTCACCCCTCACTTACCTCCCTCAGCTCCTTGGCCACCTCCTTGAGCTCCCGTAGGATGTCCTCAAGCTGGCCGATGACCATCTTCATGCGCTGTCGAATCCGCTCCCGCTCACCACCACTGCTGGGGTCGTCACTGGGCTGCCCGAGGTCCGGGGTGCCCCGAATGTTCATCCTTTACCACGTGGCTGCAGGCCTGCCCATACTCCCCCCAGCCGGGCACACACTGCGTCTGCCTCCACGGAGCCCCCCTCAACCGGGCAGAGCTCCACATCTTAACGGCCCCCCAGCTTACCCTGGCCCTGGGCGGCCCTCACCCAGCCCCTTCTCCCTGCCTCTGGGTGGGGAACAGGACACCCGAAGGGAGAAGAGAGACAGAGTCTGACAGAGGGGGGGGTCAAGGTGAGGACACAGGAGAGCAAGGGGAGGGGCCCTGGGTCCCAGGAGTGGCCTCCAGGACTTGAAGTGCCTGTGAGTGTGCAGAGCTGATCTCTGCCTGAACCTGAACACAGAGGCAGGGGGATGACTGTGCAGGGACTAAGGGTAAGGGATGCCCTTGGGATGGGGGGAAGGTAGCTGTAATCCCCTCACAACTCCTAAGCAGTTGCAAAAGCAGAGGTCTCTGGATGTAACTGACACCTGCAGAGGGATAGTGGCCAGGGTCTTCCAGATGTAGAGGGGGCTCCAGATGTGGGCAGCTCTGGGGAGGGAGCTGGATTGGAAGAGGGCAGCCCCCTGCAGAGAGAGCAAGCCTGGCGTCAGCCCTCCCAGGCTGCAGTACCAGCCGGCAAGGCAGTACTGCTGCCTCCCTCCTCTCCCTTGCCTGCACCCTTCCTCTCTGGGGATTTATTTTTTTTCTTTGTGGGGAGGGGTGGTGGAGGTAGACGGTTTACAGCACAGCCCCTCCTCTGGAGGGAAAGGGAGGGAGCCCCCTGCTTTAGAGGCATAAGTCCTCAGCCTGCTACGGGGCACCCTGGCCGCTGATCCCCCTGCCAGCGAGGCCTGGCCCGTTGGTTCACCAGAGGGCCTCTCCAGTCTCCCATTCTTCTTCCTAGCGCCCCCAAGGCGCCCTCGTTCCCGGCGGACCCTCCCTCCTCCAGCCCCGCCTTCCCTCCGAGCCCCCGCTCCTGGACTCACCAAGGGTCGGGGCACCGGCCTTCCCTCCTAGCAGCGTCGGGGGCCAAGCCCCAAGACGAGGTTGGGGGGCCCCCAAGGCTCCCTAGGGCGGGCTTCTCTCTCTGGACCCTTCGGCCTCCGGCCTCGGGGAGGTCCTCCGAGCCGCGGCCCGAGACATCTGGGCGGTGGGAGGGGGCGGGGCCTCCGCGCTGCAGGGAGGGGGGCAGGAAAACCCTCCCTCAACCCTCGCCAGGCTCCAGGTCGGTAATGAGCTAGGGTCCGGCGGATTCGGGGCTCCGAGGCCACAGGTGACCCGGTCGCGGGGCGGCCGAGGCGACGCCGGGCCGGTCCCAGCGCGTGAACCAAAGTCGGAGGGCTGGGAGGGCGCCGGGATCCCCTCAGCCCACGCCCGGCATTTCCCGGGCTCGGCACCGTCCGGGAATCGCTCTGTGCAGTCCAGATCGGCGGGTCCGGGTTCTGCTGGGGTCTGCCCTGCCCTACCCTGCCCTGCCGGGAGTGAGCTGGCACCGCCGGGCGCTCGGAACGCGCTAAGCCCGGACCCAGAACGTCCGCGCTTCGGTACCCGCGGCGTCCGGAGCGATCGCGAGGGTCCGCTCAGCCCAGCCGAGCGCTCAGCGCTGGGTGAGAACGCTCCAAGGGCTCAGTCCACCTTCGGAAAGGTCCGGAATCCGCCGGGTCCCGGGGGGAGGGGCGGTGTCGGCCGCGGGAACCCTGTCCCCGGCGGGCCCAGCCGAGAGCGCGCGAAGCTGAGGGCCGGGCCCGGCTGGGTTCGTCGGCTGGGGCGCAGGCGGGAGCGGTGCCCGGCGGAGGAGAGGAGAGGAGGCAGGGCGAGGGAAAGAGAGGGGAGGGGGCGCGCGGCGGGCCGGGCCAGGGCGCACCGGGCTCGCAGCCTCCGCTCGCCTCCCGCCGCCTCCCACCCGCTCGCGCTCCGCTCCCCCTCGGCAGCCTCCGGGCTCCGGGTCTCTGCTGGTGATGCGAACCGGCGCCGGTTCGGGGCTGGGCCTCCCTCCGCTGCCTCGCCCTGCCCTGCCCCGCCGGGCTCCCCGGGCCTGGGCCAGCTCCCCGAGCGCCGCCCGCGCCCCGGCCGGCCCCGCCGCCCCCAGCCGGACTGGCCGCCCCGGCGGGCGCTGGCTCCCTCAAAGGCCGCCCGGCTCGCTCGGCTCCGCTCGCCTCGGCGCTAGCAGGGAAGGGGCCGGCCCGGCACGCCGGGAGGGAGCTTTTAAAGCGACACACACGCCTCCCAGGGCCGAGCGTGCGAGCCGGGGGGTCTCCCCACCAGGGCGAGGGGGAAGGGTCCCGGGCTTCGGGGCTGGGGGCGCGTTAGCCATGCCCGACGCCGGGTGACCTGGGGCACAGAGGAGCAGCGGAGTAGGGACTGAGTTCCTTCTCCACCTCCCCAGACATCCCCATTGCCCTCTTTCCCTACTGCGGTGAGCCCCAGCTGCCCTGCTGGCTAAGTTTCCCGCATCCAGACCCTTCTCCCTACCCCCTATAATACCTCAAACTACCCCAGACTTTGCCTTAAATCAGATTAATTCAGAAAATAGAATACAACCGATCTTTACTCAGCACCTACTGTGTGCCAGGCTCTAGGCTGGGCAAGGCTGGGGGTTGGAGGCTAAGCCTTAGTTAGACACGGATCATTTCGTTCAGCTATTCAAATATTTACTCAACATTTATTCAGAATCTTCTGTGTACTAGGAGCCATGCTGGGCTCTGGGGCCAGGGGAAAGAAAAGTAGCATTTTAGGAGCTCACAGCTCATGGGGGACACTCCTGAGTAACCACAGAAGCAAGTCCTAGAAGCAATGGTAACATGCGGATGGAGGAGGGGGGCAACTCAGGCCAGCGGCTGGCAGTTTCTCCCAGGAAGGCAACCCTTGAGCTGAATCTGCACAGAGAAGTAGGAGTTACCCAGGTGACTGTCAGTGTTGGGGAGGTGGGGATCAGCATTCCCGGCAGGGAAGAGGGTGGGAGCAAAGGCTTTGGAGAGAAATGGGGGAGGGGAGTTTAAGTGAACTGTGGCCTTTTATATACCATTTTGACTCATCTGTGGAAAGTGGGTTAGAGGGAGACCAGATCACAGAGTCTCAGAGGCCCCTGTTAGGAGCTGAGATTTTATCCTGGGACGGGGGTGGGGGGGGCTATAATGTTGGGGGGAACCTGCTTGCCTTCTCCAGGGCATTGCGGATGGTAGGTTTGTGCACGGTGGGTTTGGGGGCTAGGCCACAAGCAGGGAGGCCATTTAGGAGGCTGTTAGGAGATAGAGTGAGAGAGGAGGGCCTGAGTGCAACAGAAGTATATGAGAGGAGGGGATGCTTTGAGAAATAATTTAGAACATGTCAGCGCTAAGAGGAGGAGTGTAGGAAGCCTCCAGCTTGGGGCTCATGAAGCTCTTAGATGGTTGTGCCTGTGGTCGAGTTAGAGGATGCAAGGGAAGAACAGGTCTGGGGTGAAGATGAGGAGTCCAGTTTGGGATAGGTGGGGAGAAACAGAGATAGCTGAGCATATGGGTCCATGCTTAGGAGAGGCTGGGGGCTGAGAGTAATTGTTTTGGTTTTGTGAGTTATCATTAGAAAGGATGAAATTAAAGAGGGACGCTTTGTTAGAAGTAACAAAAGCAGTAGGTCCAGGCTGGAACCTTGGAAAAGAGTCTATGTGTGAGATGGAGAAGAAAGGGTCAGGGAGGAAGCGGAAGGACCGGAAAGTGGAGAGTTGGGCATCCCAGGAGGAGGGAACTTGAAGGAAGCAAGTGCTCAACAGGATCAGAGTCAGCAAGAGCAACTGTTAGAGAAGGGACTGGAAGCATCTACTGGCCTTGGTATTTAGGGCACCACTGGTGACATGACAGGGGTGATTTGGAGAGTGGATGATAGGAGCCACTAAATGGGGACTAAATGATTGGTGAGGACTAGGAGTTAGCAAGTGTAGATGACATTTTTGCAAGTTCATATGACAGGGCAGTAGAGATTTTTAACAGATGAGGGATCAGGAGAGGTGGAGTTGGAGGTGGTCTGAGGCTGGCCCATTGAGGGGCTTGTATTCCAGGGAGAGAAATCATGTCATGGGCGCGAATGGTTTTACACAGTCTCCATGTCCGCTTGGAGTTTGTATGCACAGGGGCCTTTTGGAGGCACTGAGTATACTTTTCCTTTGAGAGTCAGCTCTGGGTAATTTCTGGAGGACCAGAGGTTATGAGGGTAGCAATCCAACCACCTACAGGGAGAGAGGGGGAGGAAAAGCTGTTCTCCTAAGATGTGAATCCAGAGGGTTCACAGATTACTTTTTAAGAAAACTTAGTAAGGGCAGTGCCTGTGGCTCAGTGAGTAGGACGCCGGCCCCATATACTGAGGGTGGCGGGTTCAAACCCATCCCCAGCCAAACTGCAACAAAAATAGCCAGGCATTGTGGCAGGCGCCTGTAGTCCCAGCTGCTGGGGAGGCTGAGGCAAGAGAATCGCCTAAGCTCAGGAGTTGGAGGTTGCTGTGAGCTGTGATGCCACAGCACTCTACTGAGGGCAATAAAGTGAGACTCTGTCTAAAAGACAAACAAACTATAGTAAAAGACATAACATAAAATTTAACAGCTTATCCATTTGTAAGTGCACACACAGTTCAGTGGCATTAAGTACTTTCACATCTTTGTGCAACCATCACTATCTCAGAACCTTTTCACCAAACGGAAACTCTGTACCCATTGAACAATAACTCCCCATTTCCTCCTCGCCTAGTCCCTGGCAACCACTATTCTGCTTTCCACTCTAGGGAACTTACGTAAGTGGAATCAGTCCCACCAATTACTTTTGCGGCAACTGTGATGCTGAGGGATGGCCAAAGTCAAAAATGGGCTGAGCCTGAAAAAATGAGTTTCTACTTTTAGGTTCATCATACAGAATCAACTCTTATCATCCAGAGTGAAGGTGGTATGCTTGAACTGGCAGTGTCAGGAGACAGTGTTTGGAAGGGTGGAATGTGACTGCTTAATGACTAATTTATCTTAGGTCTCGTTAATAGAAGTGCAATGTTTAGGAAAAGGCAGATAACATTTCTTCTGTCATTTGTGTGGATCAAACTGTACCTTAATTTATGGAAAATACCCCCAGGAGGGTAGCCAGGTGCAGGAGGGGAGGGGACTGGTGTATATGCCCTGCAAAGAATGGTTGGGCTGGTCAGGGCAGGCTGAAGAAGGGAAGACTCAAGAGTCTCTCACTGTAAACATCCAAAGGGCTGCCATAGGCAAGAAAGAATAGACAAGGTCTGGGTGGGGCACAGGCTTGCCTACCTTCGTGCTTAGAGGTTGACCCATCTTCTCTTCCCCTTCTTCCTGGCCACCTGTCCAGATGTCCCATCCTTTAGAACTCTGCTTAGATTTACCCACCTCTCTCCACCTCTACCCTCTAGGCAGTCTTCCCTTATCCTTTGACCTGCAGAGAGAAATGGAGGCACTCTTTTGACCCTTAATCAAATGTTTCCTAGGATGTTCATTTAATATGCTAGTTGTGAGACCTTGAACAAGTCACTTCATCTCTCTGAGCAGGGATGGGGAGCCCATAAACATTTTTATTTTTTCCTGAGTTGGCTGTCTTGACAAAAACAAAAACAAAAAGGTTGTTTTCTATTGTCTTTCTGACTCAGAAAAAGAAATGTGGTAATAGTACCTACTTCCCAGGGTCACTGTGAGCATGGGCTAAGATAATGTGCATGGAAATACCTGGCTCAGTGCCTGGCACCTGGTAGGTGCTCCATAGATGGAGGCTGCTCCAGTCCTTATTAATGGCTTCATGTCTATAAGCCTTATTTCCCTGTGAGTTTGTGAACTCCTCGTGATGGTGTCTGTGTGTGTCTCCCCTGTCTCTCACATGGACCAGTGTAGTAGACTGTGACAGTAAATTTTACCTCTGTAGTCTATTTTCTGCCATCCCAGTCCTGGCATTTGTTTCCTTTGGGAACTTCCTCCCTGTCATCATGTAATCCTGGTGGGTTGTCAGTTAAGTGCCCACTACTCTCACCCACACCTAACCCATTGCCACAGATAGGCACGTAGCCTAGATGGCACCAATCATAGTGCCCCAAGAGGTAGGCATGGAACCCAGGCAGGACCAACCAGACTCTTTCCCTGGGATCGATATATGGATGCTGGGAGGAAGAAGCCCTCTTCCTCCCAAGGCCCAAAGCACAATGCTATAGGCCAGAATCTGCTGACAAGCCATCTTTCCTACTTAATCTAGGAAGCCAAGCTAAGGCAGCAGAAGCAAGATGAATTTCAAGAGCATGCCAGCAGCATCGAGCCTCAATTTTGGTTCTGACAGCTGTGATTTCTAGAGTCTCTCTTTCGTCCCATGAGCTGCAATGGCATTCTACTCATCTATAAGAACCAATACATTCCTCATATTGTACCAGCTTGTTTGGTGGGGTTTCTGTCTCATGCAACCAATAGGAGCCTGACATGTGTACTCAGGAAATACCAAGTGAACTGACCAAATGATTGACTAACTGGATTCCTAGATTGGATAGGATGCACCAAAATCCTGATGCCAGAGGCGAGGGAGCCACTGCCCTGTGGCCATGATGGGGAGAAATTTGAGAGGTTATTGCAATAGGCCAACTTGTGTTTGAGCCCCAGCTCTGCCATTCACTAGCTGTTTGATCTTGGATAAGTTACCTGCTGTTTCTGGACTTGAGGTTCTGCATCTACAAAATGGGCAAAGTGATATGAATAGTAACTGTATAGGTTGCATTGATGATGGAATAAGATAAGGAAGAAGAAGCACCAAGTGCAGTGCTGGGGGTGGGGGAGGTAGGAGCTGGAGGAATGGTAAAAAATAGTAGCTGCTTTTATTAGACTACAATCCAGTATGGTCAGTAGCACAGGACTGAGATTGGCATATAGCTCAAGAGGGAACAAAGATTCAATGTCCAAGCAGAATTCTTAGAAGCAATGAGTCCTGGCACCAGGATGGCAGTGCTGGGGCAAGAGTGAGCATGTTTGGTCTTCAAAGAGTTGGTAGAGATGGTGAAGAGGCTAGCACTTAGGAGTGGAGTTGGAAGGAACTGGCTCAAATGCCAGCTTTTCCATTGACCGTATGACTCACTAAATCATCCCAAGCCTACGTTTTCCCTGTGGATGAGTGGATATACCACAGGCAAAATTTTCATGAGAAAGTCCCTAAATAAAGAGGTTATAGAGAGTCATATCTGAGTCTCCAAAGAAAGGCCATTTCAGAATGATAGGGTGACATACATCTTGTGGCTGGACAGTGGTGGGGCCTCACATGGAGGAAGACATGTCTGAGGACATTTCTGTCATCTCTGCCCACTATAATCTTCCCAGCTGGGTCAAGTTTCTCAAGAGTTTTCTGCACTGGCTGCTTCCACTTCCCACTCACTCTTTGAATCTTATAACCCATGTCTGCTGTCACTGCATTGCTGGGATCACCCTCACCATGCAGGACATTGTTCTTGCTAAGACCAGCAGACATTTTTCTTCGCTTGTCCATGGTGATGGCTTTGTGACACCTGATCCTGCTGAGCTCTCCTAACTGCTAGGCCCACCCTCCTTCTGGCCTCATTTCTCTCCTGACTCTCTTCCTGACTATCTGGCTGCTGTTTTTCATTTGGCTTTGAGGGTTCGTCTTCCTTCTCTTACGTGTTGAGTCTTCAGGATTCTCACCTAGACCCTCTTCTCACTCCACACACCTTCCAGTTCTTCCACACTCTTTAAAAGTCTTTGACTCCCAATGTGCTGTCACATTGGAAGCTTTCAAAGCTTCAAACCATATTGCCACCTGCCTACTGAACATTTCCATGAAGTTGGCTTGCAGGCGCCGCAAACTCAATGTGCCCGAGTTGGAACTTACCATCTCTCCCCTAAAAAGTATCTCCTTTTGTCTTCCCCATCTCAGAAAATGGCACCCTCCACTTTTCCATGCATGCTACAAACTTGAGATCACTCTACACTCTCACTGTCCATCTCCTTAGTCACTAAGCCCTGTTGCTTCTACCTACTGGACATTGTGTAGACAGGTTTCTTCCTCTTCCTGTTCATGCACTTCTCAGCTCTTGCATTAGCCAATGGGCTCCTGAGGGGTCTGCCAACCTTCAGAGTTACCCTGCGGAGTCCACTGTTGCTGGTGTCAGCTCTCGGATCTACCCATTTATGATCATCCATGGCTCCCCCTGTTCCTACTAGAAGTTAAGTCTCCCCTAGTTTGGCATCTGTATCTTTCTGGGAGCTGGCCTTGTCTAGCTCTCCGACCTCATCTCCCTTTATTGCCTCTTGCTCTCTAGGCCTCAGCCATGCGAGTGCCTCATTATCCTCCTGCCCTTGGTGTTGTCTTTGCCTGAGATGCGCCTCTTCCTTTTCTTCGTGAGGCCAAACCACCACACCCCCCTGAATTACTCTCCCAGTGTGTGGATCCCTTCTTTGCACCACCGCAAAGCCCTCGTCCCCCACAAGTACACAAGTGCCTTGTCATTGTGAATCCTCCTTTCTCCCACCAGGCCACGTGCTGCTAGAGAGCAGACTGGATTGTGCATCTCTGTGCAGTAGGCCACAGTCAGTTCCCACGGTATGTTTTGTGAATCCTGAATGAATCTCTCAAATATTTATCTGTTTTATGTCTTTGTTAGACAAAATATTTTTTAAATGAACCTAATATGGAAAAAGCTGAAGGGAAGAGGCATGGCATAAAGCTCTGGAGTGCCTCCAACACATACCCTGGGCCCTTACCCTTCCCTGGACCTCTAAGGCTCAGATCCTGCTCTCCCCAGGGAAGACCTGTATGCAAAGCACGGAGGTGTGACTTAGATCGAGCACATACCCTCTCTGCATCTCTGCTTCCTCTCCTGCAAAGGGCATGTGGGGACATTATAGAGACTTGATACTCTGCGGAGTACTCTCAGGCAGAGAACCCAGCAGTAGGCCCGCGGTACAGAGGAGCTATGCTTTATCATGCCCTCCTGCCTTCTAGGGAAATTAGGCTGTCCCTTACCCCTCCACGCTCCCCTCTCCTGTCCCTGAAGTCTCTCCTGTTCTTCCTCTCTCTGTCCTGGTTCCTTCCAGTCAGCATTTAAACCTGCTGTCTGAATTCTCCCGTTTTATAAGTAAGCTTCCATTTCCCTCTCCAAGTCTTGTCTAGTCTTTCCTCTTTCCACAGCCAAACATACTCTAAGATTCCCCAGTTCCTACCTCTTTCCCCAGCTCTCACTCATCCCTCTTCCTTCTGCAATCTGGTGTCCGCCTCCACCACAGCCCTAAAAACCTTTAACTGCTAAGCACACCCATGACCCCTAAGATGCTCAATCCACAGGACACATTTGAGTCCTGATCGGACTTGTTTTCCTGCTGCATCTGGACAGTCAGCTGCCTTCCTTCCCACAGCCTCAGGGTGCCAGCCTTCCTGGGCTTCTGAAGGCTGCATGTTCACTGCTGGCTCTCAGCTTCCCCTGCCCGCTTTCCACATTGCCCAACTTTAGATGCTGGAGTTGCTCAACACTCGGTTCTAGGTCCTTTTCTTTCTCACTTCTTTCTCTTCCCACTCGCTCCTACCACCTTCTCTGGTGATTACAGTTACTACCCATATGGCCTCTAGTCCTAAATGTGCATCCCCAGCCCGGATTGTCCTCAATTCCAGACTGTGGATCCTCCTGTCTCCTGGAGGCTCCCATTCAAAACTGAACTCACTGTATGTCCTCAGTTCTTTGCTATGGTCTAAATGTTGGTGTTCCCATAAAACTCCTATGTTGAGAGCTAATATCCAGTGCGATATTATTAAGAGATGGGGCTTTGGGGAAGTGATTAAGTCATGAGGGCTTCACGCATATGAATGGGATAGTGGCCTTGCACAAGAAGCCTGAGGGAGCTCCCTTGTCCCTTTCACCGTGTGAAGACACAGAAGATGCCACCTATGAGCATGGCACCCCAATTCAGTAGACTCTGGGGCCTCAGCAGATACTGCATTTACTGGCTCCCTGATCTTGGGTTTTTCCAGAACTGTTAGCCATAAATTTCTGTTGTTTATAAATGCCGTAGTCTAAGGCATTTTGTTATAGCAGCCACATGAACTAAGACACCCTCCTCCCCCGCTGCATTCCCTGTCTTGGCCACTCCTATTGAAAACTCTGGGAGCACCTCTGGTCACTCATTCTGCCTCTTGAATGTTTCTCCTATCTCAGTTCTCCACCACCACCACCTTTGTCTGTGGTCTCCTCATCTCTCAACCAAGCAATGAAGACTCCACCATGTCCGCTCTGGTTCTCAACATATGTGCTCTCCACAGTGGTCACAACCGTCTTAAGAACTTCAAGTCTCACTTGTCATTTCCTTGCTCAAAACCCCTCACTGTTCCACATTTTCTTTTCTTTTTTTTTTTTTTTGAGATAGAGTCTCACTCTGTCGCCCTGGATAGAGTGCTTTGGTGTCCCAGCTCACAGAAAACTCAAACTCTTGAGCTCTAGTGATTCTCTTGCCTCAACCTCCTCAGTAGCTGGGACTACAGGTGTCTGCCACGATGCCTGGCTAATTTCTTTTTCTTAGTACAGACAGGATCTCCCCCTAGCTCAGGCCGGTCTCCAATTCCTGAGTTCAAGCAATCTATCTGCTGGCCTCCCAGAGTGCTAGGATTACAGGTGTGAGCCCCCTCATGAGCCACCTGCCCAGCCCTTGTTTCACAATTTCCTAAAGTGCCAAATTCCAGCCACCCCCACCCCAAGTCCTGAAAGGCCTGGCCCAAAGCCCTTTGGGGGTCAGAGGAGGGTAGGAGCAGCCTGTGTCCTCATCTCTTTCCCTTCTTCTCTGCCCTTGTTCACACTGGCTGCCTTCAGTGTCTGGGATGTGCACCCTTCTTGCCTCTTAATTTTTTTTTTTTTTTTTGCACTTGCTATTTCCTCTGCCTGGGGCACCCTTGTCCTTCTTCACCTGGCTAACTTCCACTCACCCTTGAGGTCTTGGCTTAAATTTCAAGCCTCCAGAAAACCTTCTCCCAGACTAGGTTATACCCCCTGTTGTTTGTAATAATGTGACATCTGCATTCCCTGCTGGAATGTACATCCCTTGAATTGACTACAGTACAGGTGCTCAATAAATACTTAATTGACAACTAATGACATGCAGGGTGGTTAAACAACTTGCTTCAGGTCCCACAGCTCACCAGCAGCAGGTCTCATCTTAAGCCTTTCGGACGGGTTTTGGTACCTTTGCCGTGGGCTCCACCGCGCACAGAGCCCCCTCAGCAAAGCAGCAGCACACCTTGCTCTAGCTGTGTGTTCAATGGCCCGTATTCCCTGCTAAGCCCTAAGCCTCTGATGCAGACGTCACACTGCCTTATTTGTCCCTGCATCCCCACCTGGTGTGTGGTGTGTGGTGCGTATGGTGTACTGGGAATGGTTGCTGATGAGTCCCCCAAGATTTTTTCCAGCTCTGACTTCCTGCCAAGGGCCAATCTTATTCCCTGGCCCAGCTGTGGATTGTGCCTCCTTTTTATTTTCATTCTAAATTAATTCTTTGAAAGAAACTTTTACTAAAAAAGAATACATCAGCAAATAATTCAAGGGAGCACAAAAAAGAAAGAAGACAAAAAATATAAATGTAAAACACAGGAGGCTGGAAATGGTTGAGGTAAAGTTTGGCCCCACATGGAACCTGGGGGTCCAGCTCTCCACGACTCACTGCCTCCCGTCCAACTGTGCCCTTTTGGTTCTTAAACCAGTCTCCTCAATCCCCTTCCCCCCACTCTCCCACACATTTGTCTGGGCTCAATCCTAGTTAGAGGGCACTTCCCACTCTTTGGAAGGCTTTCTTGGGCAGACTCCTTTTCTTTTCACACCCTGATTGGCAAGTCTAAGAAAATACTTCCAAAAGAGTTGGGGTCTGTCTTGTTCTTTATAACAGAATACCACAAACTGGGTAATTCATAAAGAAAAGAAATTTATTTCTCACTTTTTTGGAGAGTAGAAAGTCCGATATCTAGGTGCCAGAATCTGGCAAGGACCTTCTTACCATATCATCCCATGGCAAAAGGCACGAAGGTGAGAGAGGACAAGAGAGATTAATTTGCAACCCAAGCCCTTTTATAACGAGTGTTTATCATGAGCATTCATCCACTTGTGAGGATGGAGCCCTTGGGAATTAAGCACCTTTAATTTAGGCTCCACCTCCCAACACTGTGGCAGGTCCCAGAGAGCGTTACAAGTGGACACTGGAGTTCTGTGTTTATCCCACAGATGGGGATTATGCTGGCACTGTCTGAGCCTGTCTGCACTTTGCCCCAGAGGGCGTGCAATCTTGGCAGGACTGTTCGCTCCCCTCTGCATACGGAAGGAGAGGACTGAGAATGGAGGCCGGACCACTGGAGAGTGAGGGCGGTGGGGGCTGAATTGACCAGGAAGGAGCCCAGTAAGACTGAGGCTGAGCTCAGGAGGAAAGGCGGGACAAGAGGCCTGGGGCTAGACCAAACAGCAGGTTCTTGTCAAACACACAATTTAATTCTGAGGCTATATTCCTTATGCCTGGGAGATTTTCAGCTTGCAATAGTGTCATTTACAGATGGATTTGCAGCAGCAAATTACAAGTTTGTAAGCAACAGCTTCTCTGACGCCTTGAAGAAAAAAAAGCCTATCCTTCTCCAAATTATAAATTCATAACTAACAGTGTTAGCCAGCTGAATGCAAAACAAATTCATTACCGACGACATTAGTCCATTGAATACTAAGTGAATGAACTTGACAGGGTTTCGTGCAGATTGGGCACATGTTGGGAGATGGGAACAAAATAGCACTGCCCCAACTTTCCTCTTGTGTCCATTCAGCCCCCTCCCCACCAAGCTAACCCAGAATTTGGGCACAACTACAGAGAGGTCCACTGCTTGGATTCAAAGGAGACTCTAGGTCATGGTGGAGATGGTGGCAATGACAATGGTGACGGTGGTGTACCACCATGATGGTGATGATGATTTTGGTGTACCAAAACAGATGGCTACCCTGCTCTCACGTGTGTGCCTCTTTTATATGATTATTAGAATTGCTGTAGGGTCATCTTAAGACACTATCCTGTGGAAGGTTCCATGCCTAAGTCCTATGAATGGCAGAACATCTAGAAAGGGGAGTCGCTCCCACTGTTTGCCATATAGGAAGATGTAGGGCTTTGGAGCAGAGACCAGAGTAAGAAGATGGATCTAAATTTAGGTATTGGAGTGGGGATTCCCTGTGTCTCCCCAGAATGTTCCTCTCTGGGACCAGGCTTCGGAGTGATGAGACATCTAGATGGAAGCTTTTGGGTGGTGGGTGTCAAGACAGTGCCCACTACATGTAGGCAGCTTGGGGTCTGGGATAGGAGGTGGGCCACACTCTGTAACCCCAATGTAGAGTCAATTCCCTCTGACTCTTTGATGTAGTCCGAAGTTGTGAACCCTGAAATTGACTTTTCTCCTTTATGTTTATTTTAGAAAATGAGAAAATACGAATTAAAAAAACTCAAAGCTACATAAGTCATCCCTGATTTTCTCCACCAGAAATAACCACTTTGGGGTATATCTGACCTGAAAACCCTTCTTTAATTCCCACAGAAATCCTACTCATTCAGAAACTCCAAGCATTCAGCAGAGTTGGCTGAAAATTTGGTGTGGGAGTGAGGCACACTGCAGCCACACCTGCTGCAGTAGAGAAAGGGCAGGGGTCTCAGCAATTAAAAGGCCTTCCCCACTCGCCACCCCACCAGGGACTTCCCCGGCACCTGCCCCCATCTCAGCTTCTCTCTTCATGTTGACTTCCTTGGCTCTCATTTCTCCTCTATCATCTCTCCTTGCCTCATGCTGAATGGTTGGCAATCGTCATATATCTAAATAGCTGACCAAAGTTTTTTTCCCCCAAAGACAGTTTCCTGTCTAAGAATCTTCGTACCAACTGTTAAAATAAAATATTTTCATCTTGTTTCATGAACACATTTATATTTTTAGAAATAGGAGATTGTTTTAAAAATGCCATTGAAACCTGGTTTTGTTTATTAACAATATGGAATGAGCATATTTTTATGTTCATAGATAAAAATCCATATTTTCTATTTTAATGGCTGCGTATTAGTCCATATAATTTCTTCACACAATCTCTCTGTTTTTTGCTATACATCTAGGCTGTTTCCAATGATTTCTATTATAACACCCACACATCATCTTTGCAAATTTATCTAATTAATTCCTTAGGAAAACAATTAGATAAATTTGCAAAGATTTTTGTTGCATTGTCACACACCTCTTGAGAAAGTTCACGTCACTTTATCTTCTTGTCAGGGGCTTATATTATTGTCCCACTTGCTATAAATGCTCTAGCTTTATCTCAGCCGTACCTTGAGGCATTAAGGAGAGAGCTCCTAAGGCCATTTTGGTAGCAACAGCAGCTACTACTGAGAGAGCATCCTCGGGATCCAGGACCATAGCAGGGGAAGAATGGGGTCGTGAGATCCAGTTGCCCACACCACCCTGGGTTCTTTCGTGGCCTCCATTGAAGGAGTTGGAATTGATTGCTCCATTGATTTTATGAAGAAAGCCATCATTTCCCTCCAGTGATGGTGGTGGTGACGAGGGCATGCTAGAGATGGTGTGATGTGTGATGATGATGGTGTTCTGTTCATGAAGGTGAGGGTAGTGGTGGTGAGAGTGAGTACAGTGGCAATGATAGAGATGGTGGTGGTGGTGGCAGTGTTGACAGTGAGATGGCCATTATGGGGGAGAGTGATGATTGATGATGATGGTGACAGTGTTGATGGTGACAGTGGTGGTAACAGCAAGTGCAGCATTGATGAGGGAGATGGGTTTGGTGCAACTAGTAGTAGGTGATAGGAGTGGTGGTTGTGGTGGTGGTAGCCATGGTTGATGACATTATAAAGGCAGCAGGAATGGTGCTGGCCACAGTGGTGGTGACAGTGGGTATAGCGCTTAATGGCAGAAATGTTGGTGGCAGCAGAGATGGAAATGGTGGTGATGGCGCTGGCTGTGGTGACAGTGGTAAGATGTGATGATGGAAGTGAGAGGCAGTGTGATAGAGAGTGGTGGCAGTGGTGGTGTAGTTTTGGAGGACTTCCTGAGGGTAGTGCTGGGGGACTGTGTAAACAAAAAGGTGAAAGTGGTGTAAGTGATGACAAGGAACAGGATATAGGATTAAAATGGATGCGAAAGGAAGGAGAGGGTATCTTAGGACTGTGCATAGAGGAAGTGGCATGCTCCAGACCTAGAACAATGAGGAGACCCATTCACCAGAGGGGATGGTGGGAAAGAAATTCAACGGGAGTGGGTGCCGGGAGGGGTCTGTAAGTGGCAAGAGGGACATGGATTCCAGGAGGGCAGCATGGAGAGACATCATGACCCTGGAGGAAGATGGGCCAGGACTGGACAGCCTGTGTGCCAGAGGAGAAGAGTATTTGGATGTGGGCTATTACTGCTGGCCTCAAAGGAGGGCAAACAGAGGGTGAGGTCTTCTCCAGTGTGACCAAATGTCCCAGGTCTGATGGTAGCATAGAAGGAGAATATGTGCAAATAAGCATGGGGCGGGCCCCACACTCTCCACTCCTGCGCCAGCCCCGCCTGGCAGCTCCCGCTTTCACCTTTAGTTGAAAGGGAGAAGAGTCTGGAGCATGGCCCAGAAGTCCGCTGCCTCTTCTCTCCCCTGCTGCTCACCTCTCAGCAGCTCGCTGGCTCTCTGGTAGACAGTTTTCCTTAGCATTGCCTGGGCAGACCCCCTTCCCCACATGTCCAGGTGCAGCTGCAGTGTGCACACAGCTCTGCAAGGATGCCTGGAAAACTCAGGGAGGCGGGAGGCACGTGTCTGAGCAGACAGCATTCTGGGCATCAAGGGGTTAACCCATCCCAAGAGGGGCTGGGTCTCTCCCCTCCCCTCTCCTCCATAGAAGCCCCTGGTGCCAAATAGGGGCTCACTCTGAGATAGGGAGAGACAATTTCTTTCCTCTTATTTTAATGGTTCTGGTGACCTCACAAGGTTTCCATGGTGACAAGACCAAGGAGCCAGGGGGACCTAGTGAATTAGGCCAAACAAACCCACCCCCCACCCCCAGAGTCTTCTCCTAGACTCTGGGCTTGGGGAGGAAGACTTCAGTAATCAGTGAGCTTGCAGGGGAAGGGGGGGGGGTGGGGGCTGCAGCACGGCAGGCCAGACCTGCAACAGAAGCCTGTGCCCCCTTTGCTTTCTGCATCCCACTCTGACTGCCTGAAAAGTTCCCTACTGTGAGGGTGTAGGGTGCGGTGCTGAGTGTAACCCCTCTCGCGGGACATCTGTGTGGTCCAGGGCTCCTGTAGGAGAACAGCTCTGATCCCAAGGTAGAGGGATTTCATGGGGGTAATTCTAAGCATCAAGGCAGGTGAGAAGACCAAGGGAGGTAAGCCACAGAGCAGAGGGCTGGGTTTGAAAGGAGAAAGCCCTTGCATCTGGTTAGGAATCCGGAGGCTTGCCCTGGAAAGCTGTTTTCTCAGGAGCAGCCAAGATTTCTCAGGATTCTGTGGAATCTGAGCGACTGGGGTTTGAATAGGAGTGTGAATAATGCCTGTGCCCCACGGTGTGGATTGCATGAGACATGACAGGGGAAGTACCTAGTAGGTCCTCAACATGTGTGTGTTTCCTCTCTCCCCCCACCACTCAACGGTCATAGCTTCCTCAAGAGGTCTGAAGGTCCACATCGCTCTCATTAATTTCCAGCTTTCAGGCACTGAAGCATTTGACCCTCACATAATTCAATGACTGAAAACCCCTCCACATTGTCCTAAAATCCCACCATGGAAGATCCATTGCTTTGCACCAAGCCTCTCTCTAAATGGCACCATCTCGCCTGGGATGCCATTGTCCTGTGCCTGTGCAAGGGCAATCAGTCTGGGGCTTGGGCAGTGAGTGAGGATTTTATTTTTATTTTATTTTTATTTTTTTCCAATGCAGTTGAGGCCTGTGAGTGAGGACAAAAGAGAAAGTGTGGGGTGGGGAAAAAGAGAGTTTGCTACCCTGAAATATTGGCCAGCTGCCACATCATTGGCTGTGGGCCTTCTCTAAGGGTGAGTGATGGAAAAACCAGAGATTATGCCTCATGTGATGAGCCATACCCACATATTCTGCCATGCTCGTGCCATGGATGGAGGAAAAATCTATAAGCTTTGCTTTCTGCGAACAGGCCCTACGAGCTTTGCAGCTAGTGCCCATGCATCTGCAGCCCTGCCAGATGCCTCCAGGGAAATCACACCACCCCAAGCAAGACAGGGCGCAGTTGCCAAGAGCCTGAGGCTGGGAGCTGGGAGTGAGCCCCTCACATCACAGTGGAGCTTGGAGGTCAGCTGGGTGCGCCTCTTTGCTGTGGACAGGTTCTCTTGGGAATCTGCTTTAATGAATCCAGAGGAGCAATTTGTAATCAGCCTGTCAGATGCTCAAGACACTCTTTTAGCTGGAATCTCACTTGCTGGAGTCTGTGCTCTGTAGTGGATGACAGTTCTCTATCAGTGTCTACAGTCCTGTGCCCACTATCTACTGCAGCCTGGGGCCCCAGCAGACAGGTACTGCCCCTCAGTGAGTCCAGGCTCAGTGAACCTTTTGGAACTGCCCTCATCCCCCTGCCCTGAGTTGTTGTCAGTCAGGGCTGCTGGGAACCAGGCCCCAAGGTTCCACTAAGGGCAGCTCTCAGCCCAAGCCCAACCGTTGCCAGCTCTCCCAACTGTTCCAGGATGCCCTCTTCCTTCCCCTTTCCCTGATTTCTTCCAGTGCTCCCCACCTTCCTTCCCAGTCCCCACTAGGCTAGGTCTCAGCCGGAGCCTTCGAGGTGCCCACGCTTCTTCTTAAACCTGGCAGTACCCTTGAACTACTTTCTCACTCCATTCTGGAACTTTTCTTTCTCTTGAGGCTTCCAACTGGATTTTGCTAGTATATTTATTTTGATACTGGCCATCTTACTGACCTCTCACATTCTCTTAATAGCTTTTCAAGTTGACTCTCTTGAGTTTTCTGGATAAATAAGAATATTGTGCAGAAATAATGATAGCAATTTCTTTTCCTTTCCAATGTTATGTGGTTTAAAAAAAATCATTTAACGTACTATTGCATTCCCTAGAACTTCCAAAACAATGTAAAATAGTTGTGGTAATAACAGACTTTCCTGTCCCTCCCTGACTTAAGTGTGAATGCCCCTCACTGACTGTTGGTTGCAGATCATTTTTATTATGTCAAGAAAATGTTCCTTTATTTTTATTTTTCAGCAGAATGGATCTTTAGTTCTATCAAATGCATTTATGGTATCGGTTAAGATTATCACAGAGGTTTTCCCTTTCTGATAGTGGACATAATTACTTATATGGACTGATTTTCTGATATGTAATTGTTATCATTTCTAATGTAACTGTCCCGGGAGATCCATTGCCTGAGAGAAATCTGGGTGAATCCCTATCGTGCCTGAGTCCCATGGATGTGCGCTCATGTGAATCCCCAACACCCCCAATCCAGGATGGAATCTCAGGCAGGAGCACTTGAGCTGGGGCTTTGAAGAGCTAGATGGGGTGTCAGCTGGTGCCAGGGTGATCTTTCTAGAGGCAGTCAAAAAAGATGGCTCCTTTCGTGGCGCTTCATTGCCTTCAGCAGGAAACCCACTCTTTTAAGTGCATCTCCCAGGCTTCTCACAGTTGGCCTCTGTCCACACTCTGATCATCACCGGCAGCCTCTTCCCTCTAACCACACAGAACTCCTGGCAGGTGGCAAACCTCTGTCTCCCAAGCCACTGGGCTCTCTCACTGGCTGCCCCCTCCCTGGAATGCCCTTCCCACCTTACTTCCCAAGCAGGACTTATCAGTTACCCCAGGGAGAGCTCTGTTAGGAGCCCCTTTCCAGGCTCCACAGCCCCCATGCTTACTGCAACTTTGCTACCTACCAAGGGGAGGGCAGTTTCTAAGTTCACATGTATCTCCAGGAGCTCCAGGGGGTTGAGAACTAGCTTGATCCACTCTCTTCCATCTTCTAGCCCATTCTGCCCACAACAAATGCGGCTCAATCATCACTACATTGTATTCACACTGCAGTTGAATTCCCTACCCCACCTGTGACCTGCAGGGCTCTGTCCCAGAGGCAGGTGTTGAGAGGCCCCAGTTGCTGGCCTCACAGGTGCTGCAGCCACTTTAGAAAATGCCGTTGGCCTTGTTTCCTCCTCATAAACAAGCTTCAGCCATTGGATACACAGGAGGGGGAAGCCAAGTGGGCCCAGGAGTGTCCAGGTGACTTCGGATAGATGGGAGGGAGTGAGCAGGAGGGGCTTCCACGGCTGTACCCACCTGGTTTCTGCTCTGGGGCTCGGCCATAGCTCTGTTCCTGCCTCTCCACTGGGCCTCAGGCTCATCCCCTGCTCCCCTCCAGGGTTTCCTCACCCCATGCTAGAGCAGGGTTTTCAATCTTTTTTATCTAACAGTGCATTTGAACTTGTAGTTAAACTTCTGTGGCACACTTAAATTATGTCGAACAAAGGAAAAAAGTTAAAAAGAAAAAAAAGAATATACTTACTGTGCTTTGAACTTCTTACAAAATAATTTAATTAATGATCTTTGAACAGACCTAAGAGCCTCTCACGGCACACCAGTTGAAAATCACTGCTCTAGAGGCTCGATTTTCTAGACTCTGCATCCAGCAGGCAGCTAACTAGAGTTCTTACCTTTTTGGACAAGCTGGTACAGGTTAAGCATCTGAAATCTGAAAAGCTAATAACTGAAATGCCCCCAAATTTGAAAGTTTTTGAATATGGACAAAATGCTCAAATGAATTGCTCCTGGGTACATTCTGGATTTTGGATTTTCAGATTTGTGATGCTCAACCAGTAAGTAGTTGCTAATATTCCAAAATCTGAAAAAATCCAGAATCTGAACCACTTCTGGTTCCAAGCATTTCAGATAAGGGACATTCAACCAGTGTCAAAAGGAGAGCTGCTTGGCCACTAAGCCTGAGGTGAGATGGAACAACTTAGCCCCGTCCCCTCCAAGCAATCCTGAGTTAAAGGACACATTCCTGGACACAAATATGATGAAAGATCAAGTGATATGGCTCAAGGGCATCGAATCAAGCTGTGGAGTCTGCCATTCTGAGGTCGAAATTCAAGCTCCATCTCTTGCTAACTGTGTGACCTTGGACGATTTACTTAACCTCTCTGAACCTCAGTTTCTTCATCTATAAAACAGAGTGCCATGAAAATTACATGAAATGGGCTCAGTGCCTGTAGCTCAGTGGCTAGGGTGCCAGCCACGTACACCGGGGCTGGTGGGTTCCACGCCGGCCCGGGCCTGCCAAACCACAATGACAATTACAACAAAAAATAGCTGGGCATTGTGGCAGGTGCCTGTAGTCTCAGCTACTTGGGAGGCTGAGGCAAGAGGATCACTTAAGTCCAAGAGTTGGAGGTTGTTGTGAGCTGTGATGCCAAGGCACTCTACTAAGGGCGACATAGTGAGACTCTGTCTCAGAAAAAAAGAGAGCGATTACATGAAATGACTGACTGAGTATAAAGCATTTAGCACAGTGCTTGACACATAATAGGTGCTCAATTAGCATTTGCTATTGGCACAAATTACAGGTCAGAGCAGGCTGGGCCACAGCTGTCACCTCACAGTTCATCCCCCATTCATGGTTGTAGAGACTGAGGCCCAGAGAAGCTGCTGAATCCCACCCGCCAGCCTGGGCTAATGAGAAGCTCCTTACCACGAGGAATAGCTTCCATTACAAAGACCCTGATGCTTGGGGTCCTGGCTTGCCCTATGCACATCCTTGTGTTCTCTGATTTGTTTAAGAAACTTTTTACATTGTGCTTACTACCAGCACCATTACAAGCCCTTTATATGTGTTGAGTTTGTGTGTATAATCACAATAATATTATACATATTAACTTTGATCCTGCTAACAAACTCATGAGGGAGACACTATCATCATCCCCATTGAGGGAACTGAAGGGTTCAAAGTCTTGTCCAAGGTCACACACCTAAGGACAGGGACACCATCAATGAAGTTCCTACCCTCAGAAGAACACAAACTGAGCTCTCTGGTGCCTCATAGAGGGTGTTTGGGGTACCCAAAGCCTGTCATCATCCCACACCGTCATGCTGGGGCACAGGAGGCAATTTCAGGGGACTTGGTAGTCTGTGATTTGGTGCAGCAGAAGCACCAGCTTTGTCCTACAAATGCCAGTCACTGGCCATAGCAGGTATTTCCCTAGAGAGAGGATGGTGGAAATTTGGAACAGAAGAGCTCTTTATTATTCAGAATAACTGCACTATTTAATTTACTATTAATAATGGCTCTTTTTTTTTTTTTTTTTGTAGAGACAGAGTCTCACTTTATCACCCTCGATAGAGTGCCATGGCGTCACACAGCTCATCGCAACCTCCAACTCCTGGGCTTAGGCGATTCTCTTGCCTCAGCCTCCCGAGTAGCTGGGACTACAGGCGCCCGCCACAACGCCCGGCTATTTTTCTGTTTTGCAGTTTGGCTGAGGCTGGGTTTGAACCCGCCACCTTTGGTATATGGGGCCGGTGCCCTACTCAGTGAGCCACAGGCACCGCCCAATAATGGCTCTTGAGTCAAACTTCTCCTGGAGAGGAGCGAGAACTGAAAGGCTGTCCCTCTCTTCTCTCCCTTCTTCCCTCCTGTCCTGCCTCCTTTGTTCAGAATGCCATGAGCTGTCATGAGTGATTGAGCTGTTTTCGGGGCAGGATTGGAGGAAACTGAGGCCCAGCTCATGCTGAGAGCCTGGTCACCCCCTCCTCCCTGTAGAGCCTTGCTCTACTGCTGCTCCGTGGGTCCCCAGAGGCCACCACCCCTCTGTGGTCAGATCCCTGGAGGGAGAGAGTATAGTTGTGTTCTCATAGGCTGAGCCAGGATAGAGGCCAAAAGGCCGTGTTCCAGCAAAGGGAAGGCCAGACTGGGCAATCCTTGCCCTCCTCAAAGGCAGGAGTGTGTGTACAGGGGAATGTAGGCGGAAGTAGGAGATCAAAGAGGCCAGGATCCCTTCAGGGACCCCTCCTCTTCCCTCTGCATCTAAGGGGGAGGGGGTTTGGAGTACAGTGTCAGAGAAGCATGCCCACAGAGAAAGAGAGCTAAGGACGAGCCTTGGACCCAAGCTAGGGGAGTGTTCAGCCTGGAGTTCAGAAGACTCAGGGCACTGAGGACTGCCTTCAAAGGACTAGAGGGATTTGGTTTCTCATCCAAAGCCTTCTCTGAGGGCTTGCCCTTCCAGGCACTGGGAGTGTGTGGCAGAGACAGTGGATGGGAACATAACCAATGCCACCATAAGGCAGTGCTCCAGTGGCAGGGCCACCATGTCCACGTGGGAATCATAGGAGGGGACGACCTGACTCGCCTGACTCAGAAGGGGATGCCTGTCTGGTTCCCAGAGGCAAGGGAGGCAAAGGCTCTTCCGCAGGGTTGAGTTTGGCCCTTGAGTGTTTATTCAAGATGACACCCACGCTCCTGGTGGCCTTGACTCTGGCTCCTATATTCGAATCCCTGGGGGGTGCGTTCTGTGTGTCTGGCAGCCCACTGAGGCTGACCTCCACAGCCTGTGGGATGAGGGTCTCTCAGAGTGCAGACCAGCATCTCGTGCAACCCCTCACCCGGGACACAGCCTCTCCTATCAGCCTCCCCACACCCTGCCCATCTGTAGAGTGGGTTGAATCTGACCCAGGGTATCGAGGAGTGCTCTGCAACATTCTGCTATGGGCCGCTTTCGGTCTGCTGGATGAGATCCTTGGGTTTCCCCAACGGCCTGGAGCCAGATCCCATGTAACCTACACACACACACACACACACACGCCTGACCACATGTGCTGCCTTGCGCGTCCCAGCTCTCATTGTGATGGCCCCACTCTATTCAAGCAGCGGTCTCGGGTGTCTGAATGGGTGCTTGAAGACTCCGTCTCTGCAATTAACATGCTGCCGCAGTATTATTAGCCTCTGATAGGCAGGTCTGCCTTTGCCAGAGACTATAAATATGTGGGGCCCATGACTCAGCAAATCTGTTGCTATTTTTCTTGCAGGTCTATGTGGATCTGTGTCTGTGTACACCATGGCCCCATCTCCCAGCAGCTCCCATGGCTTGTATCCATGGAAACGCAATCCTCCCCAACTACGGTTCTCTGGCTGGCAAACACTGGGAGTCTCCCCAGCCCCCTACCCAGCTCGGGGAGGATGCCTGGACCACACAGGCTCAGCAAGCAGGAGGGTGGCACTGGTGGAGGAGGCAGCCACTTTCTCAGTTGCTTCGAAGGTCCAGGAGAGGCTGGGCCTTAAGCCCTTCCCCTGTCAACCTGTGGGCAAGGCCTTGTCACTTGATTAAGGCTAGTACCCTGGTGAGGGAGCCCTTCCAGACGCCTGAGCCACAGTGGGATCAAGATTGGCAGAGCCTGTCCCTGAGAGCTGTGGGCAGGAAGGGACCACTAACTAGCACATGGGAGAGAGAGGCTAGGGACTGGGGAGGGGGGCACTGGCAGTGATGAGTGGTGGGGAGGAAGGAGGTCAAATATGGGATCAAATCTTGAAGACTTGTCTCCTGACTTGGGCTCTGCCAAAAAAGCAATAGGATAGGGTAGAGGACAGAGCCCAGGCTTTGGAATCCCTCCCGCCCTCTCTACCTCTTTTCCTTCTGTGAATATTCATGTTTGTATCTTCTGGGCTGGGTCCTGTGCATTCTGGGGTGTGGGGACCCAGAGACATAGCAGAATTTGACTTTGTCCTCGAGGACTCATGGCCTGGGAGAAAAGACAATTCATCATCAAGGCAGGGAGCTCAGGAGTCCTCAAGGTCATCTAGGGTCTGCACCAGAGTGGTGGGGCACAGGAGGGTGGCAGAGAGGGGGGTGGCAGCCCATGGAGAAGGCCAGAAAGAGGAGGGGGGATGGGATGGACTGGCAGGGGTGACAGCAGGAAGCTGATGGGTGAAAGACTCACTCACCAGGGTTCTAACTCTGGCTCCTGTTGGTAGCTCTCTCTTGAGAAAGCTACCTAAGCTTTCTGGCCTGTGAAGTGGAAAATGACTATACCTACCTCACTGGGCTTGGGGAGAATTTTGTAAAACATCTGGTCCCAACTATAGCGAGTGTTTCTTGTACTAACTGTATACCAGACCTGCCCTCATGTCTCCTACTTTCCTCTCTTCAGGGTCTGTTTCCTCATCTACCAAATGAGAGAGCTGGGTACAGACTCTGATTTTTCCTGTTCTCAGTTTCCCCGTTTTTAGAATCGGGAGAAGCAGCTTCCATCAGGCTTCAGAAGAGAAGGAACAGGTAGTGGAATCATTACATAGACATCAGCAGACATTTAGTAAGAGTGGCTTGCATCTTCCCTGCTTTGGGGCCAGGTGGATATTTCAGTGCCATCTCTGTGGGATGTGGACGGGCAGGACAACCGGCCCTCCTTCAAGGCTTCCTGTGTTACTGGAGACACTCAGCGTGATCCACAGCAGGGGGCAGCAATGCTAGGTCTCCTGGCCGCCACATGGGTACTGTCTCCCCTCCTCTATCTTGCCTATCTTGGCTAAGGGAGGACTCAAGGCCCTGGGATCTGAGCTCTAGGGACCATCTGGCCCACCTGTGGCCTCCAGACTCTTAAATTCTTGTGCTCAAAGTCCCAGGGAGATGGTGGATTTGAAACTACTGAACATCCTTTTGTTGTTTCATAGTGAAGACTCACACAGGGCCCATGAGCTAACTACTATTGTTACGTCCGTTTCACAGATGAGGAAACTGGGGCTCAGAGAGTTCAGGGACTTGGGTCACTCAGATGTAGTGGCAGAGCTGGGGTTTCAGTTCAGGTCAGCGTGACTCCAGGCCCACATCCTTTCTGTTGCTCTACAGCCCGCCCTCTGCAACTCCGGTAAACCTCAAATCCGTCGGGGAAGTAAGGAAGATATAAATAGCACGTGGGATTGTGAAGTGAAAAAAGCAAGTTGCAGAACAATACCTAGAGGATGATTGCAGTTGTGTAAAAAAAACCACCTTGAAATGACGTGTGCATAATAAGTGTGCAGAAGCAGGTCTGGAGGGAGAGCTATCCTGCAGGTAGAACAGTGTTCCTCTCTGGGTCAGGGAGTGGAGTACAGGGTGGTGATGGGGACATGCCCCCTTGTTATTTAATATATTTCAGAATTGGTTAAGCTTTTATTGCAATGAGAAACTATTCATGCAATAACAACACTGTAGACAGGAGATGGGGTGACCCATCTCCTCCTGCCATGAGGCATGTGAGGGCTGGGGCAGGTGGTGACCTGCAGCAGGAGGCCAGTTCATGGGAACTTTTTGAACAGACATGGCAGTTTTTTGTTGGGAAACTCAATGTGCTTCATCTGTCCTTCAACAACCTGGAGAGCAGCTCCTGCACGCATTTTATAGATGAAGACCCTTAAGTCCAGCCTAGGCCAAAAGTCTGTGAGTTCCATTGCCATGGCATGGATCATTAGTAAACCTGCCAATGGACAGTGCCTGTGGCTCAAGGAGTAGGGTGCTGGCCCCATATATCGGAGGTAGTGGGTTCAAACCCTGCCCCAGCCAAAAATTGAAAGAAAAAAAAAAAAAGTAAACCTGCCAATTAGCTTTATCTCCAGACAGACCTGACTTTGACTTTACACAGTCAGTCGTAGATTCTCTAAGCCTTGATATTCCCATCCATAAAATGGGATTCCTATATCTACCTTGTAGAGGTTTTTGGGGAGTTGAATGGAATTGAGTTTGCTAAGTGGCTGTCACAGGACAGGAGCTCTATTCATGATCATTACCCAGCTCTTTTCTCTTCCTAAGAAGAGGGTCACTGTCATGCTGGCTTCATGAGATGACTAAAAATTCCCTCTTTTTCTATTATCTGGAAGAGTTTGTTAAATGAAGTTTTTTTTTTCTTAAATATTAGGTAGAATTCACCAGGAAAATCAGCTGGATCTGGAATTTTCTCTGTGAAAAGAGTTTTGATTACAAATTCAGTATCTTTAGGAGTTTTAGAAGCATTCCTATTTTCTATTTCTTCTCATACCAGTTTTGATAAATTTCCTCATCTTCAAAGAGATAATAATTCCTACTAGGTAGGGTTGTTGGGTGGAGCAGCTAACCTTATCTACTTGTAACTTACTTTGTTCCTTGCTGTTTGTGATAATTTAGTGGCACACCCACTCTGTGCCTGGAGTGCAGTAGGTCTGATGCCTGCTTGTCCGTCCATCAGAGCCTAGGAGGGCCAGGATGGGAACCAGCACCTCCCCGTTTGATATAGACTGAAAGTTCTGTGGCCCTAGGAAATTCACATTTTGAAACGCAAATGCCCAAAGTGATGGTTTTAGGAGGTGGGCATTTGGGAGGTGATCAGGTCATGAGAACGGAGCCCTCATGAATAGGATTAGTGCTGACATAAAAGGGACCCCAAAAAGTTCTCTTGCTCCTTCCACCATGTGAGGATGCGTGAAAAGACACTGTCTGTGAACCAGGAAGTGGATCCTCACCGCATCCTGAATCTGCTACTGCTTTAATCTTGGACTTCGCCGTCTCCAGAACTGGAAAGAGAAATAAATGTTTGTTGTTTAAGCCACTCAGTCTGTGGTACCTTTGTTGTAGCAGCCGGAACTGACAGAGAGACACCATCGGGTGTGGGGCTTGAGCTCTTCTAAAATGCCAGAGAGATTTGATTTGGGAAGGCCCCGAGAGGTGGGCACGTGAGGGTGGCAGGGCTGTCCAAGGCTTCACACAGCCCAGAGTGAGTGGGGAAGCAGGGAGCTCTGGAATCTCCACAGCGAAGAGCCCAGTGGACCTGGTTTTGAAATGCTAAGAGCCTGGCTGAACTCAGTAATACCTATGGAGGGAGAGAAAGGGAGCAGGCAGGTGCTGAGGAAAGGTTTCTCGGGCCTGAGGAGAGAGGGTTTGAGCATTTGGGGGCTTCCCTTTCCAGCAAGCCTTCTGGACCAGAGGGCTACAGCCAGAGGGGATGTTCTCTGCCCCTTGCCTCCTCCTCAATCCCCAGTTCCCAAATCTGAATCCTGAAAGGGATGATTACAATTGTAGGCTCTGCAAGGTACCCCTAGGAACATCCACCCCTCCAGCTCCAAAGTCTAGGCAGCCTGGGGCTTGCATCACACCCTCCTGGACACTTTGGCCTTGACTCCCCTTCCTCACTGAATGGCAGAGCAGAGTAGGGTGAGAGGAGGAGGCAGAATGCCAGGAACAAGAACCTACTTTGCTATTCTGGCTTCAACCTTGCATCCTCTCCCTGCTCTGTGATGATAGAGCCTGTGGGCGGGAAGTACCCATCCCCAAGGCCAATCTTCTGGGACTATTCTTAAGGATCCACTATGCAAGCATGTTCTAGGTCATGTGACAACTCGGCACAGCAGAGCTGTTCCACCTGGCACTGGGGTCTCTAACAGAACCTCATTGAGCCCTAGAATGAAGGAATGAGCAAGTGAACAATGACTCACTCACCTGCTCTAGGTACCCAGCACATAAACGTAAAAGACCCCTCATCCAGGGAGAGGTAGACACACATACACATGTCACATTACATCTGGTGGCAAACGCAGTGCTGCAGGTGGCATAGAGTATTGTGAGATCACAAGGGAAAATGATTAACCCATCTCCGGGTAGAGTGAAGGGAATGGCAGTGACTTCTTGATAGAGATGATAGGGCCTGAAAGGACACACAAGAACCAGTCAAGAGTAAGCAGGGGTAAGAAAAGCATGGCAGGCCCCTGAGCTCAGCATATTAGAGAAGTTACTGGTCACTCAACAGTCAGCCTCGTTTCCAAGGGGTTTCCTGCTCTGGGGGGATCCTGACTCAGTGCACTGGGTGCTCAGGGTCCTGACCTCTCCTGCCAATATCGAGGTTAGGGAAAAGAGACACCTTTCCACCTGGGCTCCGCATTTCTAACCGGAGGAGGGTGGTGACCATTACTGATGCATAAGGCCATGACAAAGGGAAAACCTAATGAACGGTGCCCTAACAACAAGAAATGCAGGGGTGGGCAGTCCAGGGCCACCAGGCTATCGAGGCTCCAGGTGCCTCTCATTGTTGCTGCCAGCATTCTTAGTGCGAAAGTCCTTGTCTTCCCGTTTGTCACGTAATAGCAAGATAGCTGCAGCCACCCCAGACCTCTGTCCTGGTTCCAGGCAGGGCTGGACTCTCCCACTGTGGAAAGGCTAAAGGGAAAATTGGTTCCATAACAGACCCTGAATCCCCACACAGTGACTTCATTTCCATCTCTCTGTCCAGAAGTGGGTCACGTAAGCATCTCTTGACTAAACACTGGAAGGTGGCTGGGGAGAAAGGGGTGTGGACAGGCTTGGGTCAACCCTTCAGCAGTCTCTGCTACAAGTGGGCATTCATCCCAGAAAGCACAGCTCTGAGCCCCGTGGACATGGGTGCCAGCAGAGGTGCGGAGGGAGCCCGCCACCCCAGAAAGGCCTCCTTTGAACAGTCATTTAACAAATGCTAACCACTGTCTCCACTGTGCCCAGCACTGGAGCCCAGTAGAGAAAATGAGCTTTCAAAACAAGTCAGGGCAGGAGGAAGGGCAAGAGAGCAAAGCAGAGAAGCCCCTCCTGGGGTGTGGGCATCAGTGGGTCCTGAGCCTGCTGAGACCTTTTCTTGCCTTTGAAGAAAAGGAGTTTAAATAGGGTAGGCCTCAGTGCCCTGGCAGAGCACCTGGCCTCTTCATCCGGCTGGCTTATGAAGTGCCTTCCTCTGGGGGTTGAAGGAAGGTACGTGGATGCCTGTGGGTAGCAGAATTACACTAAGACTGCTTGGGAAGAATGGGGGTGGCATGGAGCAGGGGGGATGTCCCTGCTGTCCCAGCAATGTCAGTCCCACGCAGAGTGGGAGAGCCTAGTCTTGTCCCCACCACCCCCACTCAGCTCTCTTTTCCTATTTTCACAGGCATCGGAAGGCCTGTGTGACCTTGGGCAAGTCAGCCAACCTCTCTGGGCCTTTACTGACACCTTGTGGTAGGATCTGCCTGAAACAAACGCTTGAGTGAAAATAAAACAATCTGTATTTCCTTCCCACTATTCTACTGCAGCCTGTGCCACCTTGCTGCAGAAGGGCAGCCTTCCAGCATACCTGCCCACCCGCGTCTCTGGGCCACCCGGCAGTGTGAGAAAGTCAGTGGAAAGATTTCCTGGGGAAGCAGTGGTAGCTCAGGCCTCCACTTCTGAGTTGCGGGCCTCAGGGCTCACTCCTGCTTGGAACTTTGATCTGGGACCAGGACTTGGTGGACACAAGCTGATCACATGAAGTCAGAAAATCTCCAGAAAGAGAAAGTGAGCTCACAGCTGGTTGAGAGCCCCAGCTTCCTGTTCTGTCTCCCTTTTCTGATGAGTGTGGGATCTTGCCCATCCCAGAAGCAGCCAGGAAGGCCTCCCTGCTTGATCATGTACGTGTGCTCACACATGTGCCTCTACATACCTGTGTGTGTTTTGTTGTGGAGAACTTCCTCCCAGTCTCCTGCAATGAGATGGTTTCAACCCAAGTCACCGCTATGGAAAAGGCCCTTGCATTTGGCTTTTGAGATGCAGACCTCAACCTAGTCAGTTATCAGTGCTCAGCACTCTTGGCTTCTTTTCCTGCCCCCTGACACCTACACCTTCTGTCTTGCAATCCCACCATCCAAAGCTGTGCCTCACCAGAGGTCTGCTGGGTAAGAGGGATCTAATAAAACCACTACTAGAGGCAGCTGTTCATGACTAATAAGGGTGCCCAGAGGGGATCAGCAGGTTGAGATGGGCCTCCCAGGCCCGGAGCCAAATGCTAATGGTGGAATTTCAAACCAGGTCTCTGTGGCCTAACACATTTTCTCTTCCAGAGTACTGGTCCGACCTGCTGGCACAAGGATGCAGTTTTAGGCAGGAGGGAGCTGTCCTGAGCTATCCACCCGCCACCCAGTCATCAGGGAGTTGTATTGATGGGGCTGAGGGTAGGGTGAGATCTGTGGATGTGGCTTGGGGACTTGGCATGGCTCTTGATGGATGACTCCACACCATCAAGATTAAGGGTAATTAAGCAGCTGCTCTGTGCAAGGTGGTTGCTATTTGAAAGCTAGAGGTTAGCCTGAAACCTTCCTGTGAAATGCCCGGGATTTTAGAGCTCCATTCAAAAGGCAGGGAGCCCATCTAGACCCTCCTTTGGCTGGAGGAGGCCTGTGGCAATCCAGAGCAGACCAGTTCTGACACAAACATTGTGCCACCGATCCTCTCCAGCCCATGAGGTGGTTGTTGTCTTACACCCATTTTATAGATGAGAAGAGTGCAGTTCGGAAAGGTGTAGGTTATTCCTACTGCCTAGTGTCAGGGCAGCTGCCGCCTGAGGGCAGATAGCAAAGCTGAAGGCAGTTCCCTGCTGGGTTCCAGGAGCCACCCTCCCCTGCTGGATCAGAGCCAGGAACACAGGCTTTTGCAGCCAGGGGCCAGACCACAGACCTGGCCCTGGTGTGTACCAGCCCCTTCTCCCCACCATATCATACTCTTCCTAAGGCCTGTTCCTCTTACTTTTGTGCTCTGAAATATTCAGTGGCTCCCTATTACCTCTGGGACCTGCTGCCACAACCACCGCAGGACTCCTCCCCACATCACCGGCCTCACCCTACCTGGGCTGCCCACTGCTCTTAGCTCCTGCCTTGCTTCTGCCCTCCCTTTTGTCTCCACTGTGGCTTTTCTGCTAGCCTCTCATCCTTCAAAAGCTACTTCTCCAGACAGCCTTCCTGTCTCTGCTCTGTAACTGGGGTAAGTTGTTTAATTTCTCCAAGTTTCAGACTGTACCTTTGGAAACAATGAGGAAACAATAAGAATCTGTCTCCCAAGGGTTGTGATTGGGCTGCTGCTAGATGAAACAGCACACCCAGGGCTCAGCACAGTGCTCCTTGCGCAGCCAACTTTACACTTCTGCCGTCCTTCCTGGGAAGTAATAAGGGAATACTTGTTGTTCCTCCTCTGAGCTCCCAGAGCACCTTGGTCCCTGTCCTGTGCTCCATTTAATTAGAAGAGCAATTTGTGGGCCCATACCCCAGCCCCTAGCCAGGCTCCTCCATGGTGGGTCTTGAAATCAGAGCCCAGGCCAGCCCTGGGGAGCACCAATGGGGGACTTTTAAATGCAGCCGCCTGTGTGTGTGTGTGTGTTTGTGTGTGTGTTTGTGTGTGTGTTTGTGTGTGTGTGTGTGTGTGTGAGAGAGAGAGAGAGAGACTGGGGTGGGGAGGGCCTGGGCTGGGCTCTGACCCCCTTCTTGGGCCTAGTGAGAGTCTCATTATCTTCCTTCCATGCCAGCCAGGCCTTGGGGGGAAGCCAGCCCTCAGTCTTTGAAGGCAGGCAGACTTAATTACCCTCTCAGGCAAAGAGAGAGCATAATGAGGCGCAGATAAAAAGTCCAGGGGTCACTCCTCATGAACCCCCACTGCCAGTACCCTGCCTTCCCCAGCCTCACCTCCTGCCCCCTTGGGCTTAGGTTGAGACCTTGTGCCTGGGACTGCAGTGGGCCAGGCTTCCGAGGCCCTGTGTGATGCACAGATCACAGGGATCACCTCTGGTTGTCTCTGCTGCAGTGCCTGAAATCTCATTAGTGCTTCCTGCTTGAGTCACGCCAAGGGCTCCAACCCAATATGGGAGGAGTGGTCGGAATATCACACCACATTGGGATGCTGGACAAGGAAGGGCAAAGCCAGACGTTGGGGCTTCTGCTTCATATGAATCCAGAAAATCCTGATGGAATGGGAAGCAAAGGACAGATTGCCCAGAGGGAAGCCAGGGAGTGAGTTGTAGACCCACCCCCAGGCAGGGCTGGCTGGGGGGGTCGGCAGTGGGACCCTAAGCTGTACTTAGGGACTTCCTTCCATTCATTGTTGAGCAGCCCAAGCACTTGGGGTGTTCTTGGCTCTTAGAGGGCAGGGAGGAGAAGGAGGAGGAGAAGAGGTATCAAGTGTGTCTGGGCAACAGTGACACGGGTGAGGGAGAGAAATTGGGCAGACAGTACAGATCATTCCTGCAGGTAAGGCCCAGGATCCTGGGTTCTTTCTTGTGGGCGGCACAGGGTGCTGTGGGTAGAGCTGGGATGTTCTTCCTGCCCTCCCAACTCCTCTGCCATTCCCTGGGAGATGTCACAGGGAACCCCCACCCAAGGGCTCTGGGTCCCGTGGCTGCACATGGGGATCACAGAGTACTGCTTAGTCCGGATGTGCACTGACTCTCCCCGGCAGCAGGCACCTCTAGAGTGGGCTTGGTGGAGGGGCCTGAGGGACGTACTTCTGCCTGAACTCGCACCCACCTGCTCTGGGTGCCAGACTCCCCCATTATCCCGCCTCCTTTCCAGAGAGGCAGGGGACGTGTGGTGGGTCTGCGGTCCACACTGCCTTCGGCTGGTTTTAAGACCCTGAGCAAGTCCCTTTACCGTCTAAGCTCTAGTTACCTCATCTGTGAAATGGGGACTTCTAACAGTATCTCAAGGTTGTAGTGAGGATTACAAAAATACATTGTATGTGAAATGCTTAGCACAATGCCTGGCATGGGGCAAGTGTTCACGACTGTTAGCTATTATTATGGTTATTATTATTAATCCTGTTGGGCAGCGTTTCTCAACCTTTTAAAATTCCAAGCTCCCTTCTGATGAGCATACAAACCTCAAACTCCTCCCTTTAATAGTACAGCATTTAAAATGTCAAAGAAATAAAAAGTTGCAGCAAAAAAACAAATCAAAACACTTATTATATGGAATATGCTTTTTCAAAAAATGAAAGAGTGCCCCCCTCCCACTGAGGCTCACCATAGGGGTGCAGGTCCGGAGGAAGATAAGAATATCTTGGGCTGGATTTATGGGGACCGCTCCCTCTGAAAGTCTGAGGCAGAGGGCTAGGAGCACAGGGCAGCCCCTCTGGTGGACGCCCCTCTCTCCTACCCTGCCTCTGCCTGTGGCCATGGCATCTGGTTCCCAGCCCAGCCTCCCAGTGCTGGCAGCAACGACTTTGAGGGAACAGAGGAAGCTCTTTGGAATACAAATACCTTTGGACCCTCAGATCCCAGCCGGTGCCCTATTCTTATGCTAATACAGAGAGAGTTTGGGAGAGGCTTGAAGGAGAAATTGCCAACTATAGGAAACCTAGACCTGGGGAGCCAGTGTGGTCTCCCAGTACTCAGCACTGGGTTCCAGCCCACCCCACCTCAGCATTCCTGGCAAGTCCTCTACTGGGCTGGTTAGATTCCACAAATCAGGGTCTAAGGGACAATCGCCCCTTCCAAATGTCCCCAGGCAAATCATAATCCACTTGATAATAACAGTCACTGTTTCCACCAACCCTCCTGCACCAGGCTTTAGGAAGGGGCTCAGGCATCTTAGTTATCTGGTGTGACCCTTACTGTGGAGCCCATGGAAATGAGGCTCAAAGAGAGTGGCGATTTGGCTCAGAGCTCACAACTGGGATGCCAGGATCCACATCCAGGTGTGCACACCCCAGGGCTCTGGCTTCAAGGCCTCTGGCTCCCGGCTGAGTCCACTGGGGCTAGCAGCCTTGAACCTAGTGAACCACAAAGTGGCATCAGGAAGGCCTGGGGGCTGAGGGGTGGGGATTTAGCAGAGGTCTAGGCGCTGGGTAGGTTAGGCATAGGCAAGACTGAAAAGCTTCTGCACAGCTAAGGACACAAAAATCAAAGCAAGCAGACAACCTTTAGAATGGGGAAAAATATATGCATTTACAAATCTAACAAAGGTTTGATAACTAGGATCTATAGAGAACTCAAATTAATCAACAATAAAAGAGCAAACACCCTCTCGTTAATTTGGAAAAAAAAAAAAAAGAGAGCAAACAATCCCATCTATCACTGGGCAAGAGACATGAATAGAACCTTCCCTGAAGAAGACAAACAAATGGCTAACAAGCATATGAAAAAATGTTCATTGTCCCTAATCATCAGAGAAATGCAAAGCAAAACTACCCTGAGACATCACCTAACTCCAGTAACATTAGTTCACATTACAAAGTCCCAAAGTTGCAGATGCTGGCATAGATGTGGAGAGAGGGGAACACTTTTATACTATTGGTAGGACTGCAAACTAATACAGCCTCTTTGGAAAGAAGTATGGCAAATCCTCAAAGAACTCAAACTAGATCTCCTGTTTGATCCCACCATCCCACTACTGGGCAACTACCCAGAAGAAAAAAAATTTCTTTCATCATAAAGACATTTGCACTCAATTGTTTATCACAGCTCAATTTATAATCGCTAACATGTGGAAACAACCTAAATGCCCACCAACTCAGGAAGGGATTAACAAGCTATGATATATGTATACACCATGGAATACTATTCAGCCATAAAAAGATGGAGACTTTATATCTTTTGTATTAACCTGGATGGAGTTGAAACGCATTCTTCTTACTAAAGTATCACAAGAATAGAAAAGCAAATATCCAATGTACTCAATACTAATACAAAGCCAGTAGATGATCTAATTCATGCCCACACTGGAGAAAAACGCATTTCAATTCAAGCTGGGGGGAGGGGGTAGGAAAGGGGAAAGAAAAGGGAGCCTTGGGGTGCTCCCACTGAATGGGCACAATGTAGGGGTATATGGCACACCTTTTGGGTGGGGGACACAACTACAAGAGGGACTCTACCCAACACATTCAAATATTGTTACCTGCTTGTTTGTACTCTCACATTAACTTGAAATTAAAAGAAAAAAGACCCAGTTATTGGAAAACTTGAGAGCTGGTACAGCAGGCAGCTTCTCTGCGTGCTGGGTCTTAGAGTCCCCAACCCTATGTGTGAGATGGCAGAGCTGAGCAGGAACTTGGGGGTTGATGCAGATTTTGGTCAGGTGATCTGTTGATTGCATATGGGGTATGCTGTGGGCAGACCCTATACCTGGACAGTCCTTTCCTACTTCTCAGCTTGGTGAACATATGTGCATCCTTCAAGGCCCAATTCAAACAGCAGCTCCCCAGTGAAGCCTTCCCTGACTCTTCCAAGCTAACTCCCACCTCCAGGCTTCCACTTTCCCAAGCCTGTGTGGCACCACTTAGGTGTGGCTGTGCCTCTTCCCCTGGGCTGGGAAGTCCCTGAATGAAGGACCCAGGCCTGACTCATCCCCAGGCCTCCAGCGCCCTGGAGTAATGACTGTAGAGTGAATGAGCACAGGGTGGTTCCAACTGAGGAAGCCTGTGATCTCCACTCTTGCAGAGTTTTCAAAAAAGGAAACCACTGAAACTTAAGCAGGAGGTTGTCACTCAGTGTCACAGATCTCTTTGTGCCCAGCACCATGTCTCTGCTCACTTCTGGTTTCAGCAACCGCTGTGGTGGATGGTTCTGGATGAACTCAGGCTCACCCCATGCCAACAATGTCCCTCTCAAACACACCCCTGAGATGGGTCACTTTCTGCCTCAGGTCCTCATCCAATGCCAGAGAAAGCTGCTTGACCCGTGTTATCAGTGCAGGCTGGAAGTGCAGGGGAGCTAGCACCCCCACGACAATACTCAACCCACAGGGGCAGGGGCCAGTGTGTAGTCATTCAAGGGGGCAGTTCAGGGGGACATTTCTAGAGATGATACGCCTCTCCATTCAGGGAGGCAGTTCTAGAGATGATACTCCTCTCTGTTCAGGGGGGCAGTTCTAGAGATGATACCCCTCTCCGTTCAGGGGGGCAGTTCTAGAGGTGATACCCCTCTCTGTTCAGGGGGGCAGTTCTGGAGATGATACCCCCATCCCCACTGCAGAGTCTTTGATGATGCTCCCTCGTTGGCTGTTCCCCCTCTCCTGCTTGCCCTCCTGCTCCCTGGAAACAGCTAGAGACAGTGGAAATTTTGTGACTGCAGAATCCTGTTCTCACTGGGTTCCGACCCTGATTCCGGAAGCTTCCCGTCCAACCAAACCCCATCTTGGCTTCCAAGGGTTCTCTGGGGTATGTGAGAAGCTCCAGTAGAGGAGAGTTATTCAGGGAATTATGTCCTGAAATTAAACTCCACGGTCCCCAAGGGAGGGAGTGAATGGGGCCCGGTGATGCTGGGATGGGGTGAGGAGAGAGAAGTTGTTGGGTTTGATGGGAAACTCATTTTGCCTTAATTGTATTGTGCACATTAAACTAACAACTACAAGAGCAAAGGGGTGGGGGTGGAGGCAGAGCAGAAAAACGGCTAAAAGGAGCTGGTGTGGAGGGTCTGCAGAATTGTTTGGGATAAGGAATTCGGCTTAGGGATCCCTTGGCCTGGCAAACATGGAGAAGGTGGTAGGTAGAGGGCAGAAACCAGGACTCCACTGCTTTGACCACCTCCTAAGAGCCAGGCATTGTCTGGAGCACTGTGCCGGACTCACAAACTGCTTCACGTGCACCACAGATGTAACACCTGCAGCATGCCTTTGCTATCGTAACTTCCCATGAGGGAACTGCACAGAGAGGAAAGTTAATTGTCTGAGGTCACCAGTGGTTTAACAACCCCTTGCACCCCAGCTGGGATGAGCCCGATCTCTGCAGTGAAGGAGAGAGAATTGAGTCCCAGACGCTGGGGAGGGCTGGAGAAGCCATTCTGGAAGATCTGTGATGTTGACACAGACCCTATCTACTCAGCAAGCCAGCCAGCCAGAATAGAAGGCACTGATTTATTCATTCATTCCACCACTGACTCCAACAGGTCGGCCTGCCTGGTTGTGAAGACAGAATATGTCCTTGTAAAAGGAGAAGCCCTATGGGGGTCCCCGGTGCCAGGTGGGAGGAGATGGGGAGCTCTAAGAGAATCAGAGATAGCGGGAAGCCTTTCTAAACTGGTGTGGAAGGACCTCGAATGGGCTAATTTCCATCTCTGGACACAGATGCCTCATCTGGAAAATAGGAACTGTCATCCCTGGCCTGCTTCCTCCTAGGGGCTGCTGGAAGGATCCAGAGTGGGGGGTCCTTGGTATAGGATCAGAGCCTCCTTTTGGGGGTGGGGAAAGATTCTCTTTGTAAAGGCTCAGGTTAGCAAGCCTGGAAAATGAACTTGGTTTTGCCTATCGGGGAAGAGTCCACTTCTGAGGGCATATAGCTGGGCACCTCTCTTGCTAGACCTGCCTCGAGATCCTGGGGAAAGGCTCTTGTTACAACCTTCTTGCCCTTGATCAAGTGGGCAGGGCTCCAAGTTGACAGGGCTGGTGAGTTGGTTGGGCAGACACGGCTCCTCCTGCCCATGCCCATTCTGTGCCAGCCACAGCCTCTCCAGAAGCCTCATACTATAGGCAGATTGCCTCACCTGGTCATCCTAGCACCAGGTGCCTGCCTCATGTGCCTTCCAGGGCACATCCTCCACTTCTGGACTCTGAGCCTACAACCAAAGTCCTAATGTGTCTTTATCAGGCATCTCACATGGTATATACTTCCCAAATATTTACTTAGGAGGTCATGATTTGACTATATCTCTCAGGAGTCTAATAACAACTATCTGTTCAACAAATAGTAGTTCTGGCCTTTTTTCTGAATGTAGATGTCCATCAGAGCTCAGTGTGTGAGCAGGGTCAGGGCTCAATGTGTGATGGGGGTTGGAGCTCAGCCTACGATTATAATCAGAGTTCCACCTGGAACCGCTGTCAGATGCTGTTTTCAGGGCCTTGAATTCTCCTTGGAGCCAGATTACAAGAGCTCAGAAACTGCCTGCTGGGAGCGGTAATCCTTAAGAGAACAGGTTGTGGAGTATGGGATGGGTTCAAATCCTGGCTCACCACTTGTCAATTCCCACCTTGGGCAATGTCCTGTGCCTCTAAACCTTGAGTCACTCACCTATGTGTATAAATGAGGGTAAGGGTATGTACCTGTCTGGTTCATTCAGAGCTACTATAACAGAATACCTGAGACTGGGTAATTTATAATAAACAGATATTCATTGCCTAATGGTTCTGGAGACTGAGAAGTCCAAGACGGAGGGGTGGGTATCTGGTAAGGGCCTTCTTGTTTCATCCCATGATGGAAAGTGAGAAGGCATGAACACACAGTAGGGGATAGGGGTGCAAAAGGGGGCCACACTCATCCTTTTCTAAGGGACCCACTCCTGAATGATGACATTAACCTATTCGTAAGTGTGGCGCCCTCAAGGCCTAATCACCTCTCATTAGGCCCCACTCCCAACACTATTTCATTGGGGGTTAAATTTCTAACACATACTTTTTGGGGGGAGACATTCAAATTATAGCAGTACCTCATAGGTTGGGATGTCTTAGCAAGGTGAAAAAGCACCTGGCTTTGAGCATGACACTTAATGAGTGTCAGGAAATGCCAATCTCTACTGTATACCTTATCATCTTCTTACCCATCTTACCAGAGACTCACATCAAAGGCTTACCCATCTTACCCTTGGCCCTAACTTTAATCAAGAGGGTGAGACAGGAGCCAGGCTCTTGATTCAAGTTAGGGCCAGGGTAGAAGGGACCAGCTTCCCTGCTCATCCTTGGCCAAGGGAGCCACTGGTCCTGGGAAACTGAGCTGCAGGCAGGAGGGCTTGAGGTAAGGGAGTTTCTTGGGGCAGGAGTCTAATCCCTTTGACGACCATCAGCTTTTCTCAGAGGCCTAAAGAACTCTGCCTGACTGCTGCCTGTACCCTCTGGTGGATGGATAAGCTGTAGCTCTGGCTCCCTTTGTCCCCAAATTTGGAATAAGGACCCCAGTCTTTCAGATGTAGTTTGCGGGACCTCCTCCCATCTGCCTGTCCCAAGTGCTCTCAACTGCCCTGGCTCTCGTACCTCTTCAAATCTTCTCCAGCAGCCCCATGGCCTCCTTCTCAGCCTTCCCCTCACAAAACTCCAGAATTCTTTCTTTTTTTTCTTTTATTAGTGTCCTCTTCTCTCCTCTTTCCTCCATCTGGATATTTTCTAAGAGGGCAGAATTCTAACCACCAGCCGGCCCTCCCTGCCCCAGCCAACAAAACTGATCACCTGTTCTCCATTTTCCCAAATGGAAGAAACTGCAATGGGAGTGATGTGCATGAGACAGGTTGGGTTGATGAGAAAGAAAGAGCTGTGGGAGGCAGGAATGGGCTGGAGATTGGGGTGCTCCCCTAGGCCTCTGGTTACTAATCTTGGGTGGTGTAGGAGCCCTCCTGTAAGAAACAAAGGATGAACTCAATAATCTGGAATCCCCCCTGTCCAAGGACCCCAATTTTATCAGAAAGGCATCATGGATTTCAAGACAGACCACTGGGAGCACATCTTTCAGTCTGTGTGGCCTTCGACCAGTTACTTAACTTCTCTGTAACTTCAGTTTTCTTATCTGTTAAATGGGTTGTTGTAAGGATTAAATTACCACTGAGCACAGGGCCTGGCTCGAATTCCATGCAATCAATAGCTGTTATAATCTAAAGTGTTAGATCCCAAACACTTCTGACTGCTCACTCCTATCAGTAAACGTATGTAAGCACACCCCCAATACATACTGATGTTAATTCATTTCTAAATTATATGCATTTATTTCTGTGTTAACATTTTGTATGTTATAAAACATAAAATAGTAGTTTCAAGAGGCTAAAATAAAAAATAAAATAGAAATAGAAATTCTAATACTTTCTTCCTATATCCCAGTGGGTCCTTTTGCGCTCCTCACTGGAAGTAGACACAGTACTTTGGAAAACTTTTCACGTACTGGTAGCCTGGGTAAATTGTAGAAAAGCTTCTGCCAAGGCCAATGTGAGAGGAGAAGCTCCAGGGCCCCCATGTGGGATCCAGGGAATGCTAATGTGGGTGATTAAATCATTTACAATAATCCATTTGGAACAGCAGCCATGTCTAACATGGAATGTGATGACTGCTCCACAAATAGAAAGGTGGCCAGGGAGGCAGTTGGTGGGACATAGTCCAAGGGCATGGGGTAGGCACACATGCTTGCCCTTGCTATTCACTGTCTACTTGCTGCACTTAAACTGCCAGGCTCTGTGCCTGCTCAGTGCAATGCATCGCTGTGTCCATTCCCCACACAAACATCACTATATCCTCTGCCTCTGAATCAGTTTCTCCTCCTCCAGGAAATCCTCACCAATGATTTTTCCTCCTTAATCTCTCCTCAGAACAAATCCTCTCAGGTTTGAATCCTCTTCCCTCCTTCCCTTTTTTACATTTAATAATGGCTGTGCACCCAGCGTGGCTCTCTGTTCTGTATACGCAATGTGAATCACACTTGTTTTTACCCTCCCAACATCAGTTCCCCCTTTTTCTAGAAGCAGTAACCATCTTTTCCTTTTGTGAAAGAGCTTTCTCTTATTTCATCCTATGAAATCTATGTGGCATTGACTTGACCCCCATGGCTTCAAGAACAGGTGCATGAACCAAAGTGACAATAGTGGTCACGTGATTCAACCCAGGCCAATGAAATCCTGCTTTGGGACTTTTGCTGGAACTATTGGAAAAGAGGTGCCCTTCATTATAATTGCTAAGCTGGTAGAACTGCTGGGGACCATTTGTCACCACAAGGGGAGGGTGGTGCAGAGAAATCATATAGATTCCTGATGACCTCAGTCGAGTGCTTGATTCAACTACATTTACAATATTACTTTCTTTTTTCATGTTTAGACTATTTTGAGTTATTGTTTTTCTTTAATTAAATGCACTGGACAGTTTTGACCAAAACATTAAACACCTCCTGTGATTTGTTCTCCCAACTGATCTGGCTTCTGCCCCTGTCCCCTCAGCCTGTAGGAGCCAGTCCTCTGCTTAACACGTTTAGTGTCCTTGAAACTGTGGCCTATAAGGCCCTCCGTGGCCTGCCTTCCTTCACCAACCTCTCTCCCCTCCTGTTATTCCCCTCTTTACTCTTTTGGTTCCTGACTCACTGGCTTCCTTGCTGTTTCTCTCCAAAGGCTGAGTACTCCCTCACCTCTAGGCCTTTGCACTGGCTGTTCCTCCTGCTTGTCACAGCCCCTAAGCCTAGATAATCTTCAACAATTACTCCATTATAGCTTTTCATCTCATCTCAAATGGTACCTTTCCTCACCAGCCAGTAGAAATAGCAACCCTGCTATCCCCACACCCATCGCTCCCTGTTTCCTTAGCCTACTTTATTTTCCATAGCACTTATACTTAATTGATCATACTTTTACCGTCCATCTCTGCAGCTAGAATATAAGCTCTATAAGGACAGCCTTTGCTTTGTTCACTGTAGCATACCCAAGGCCTGAACTGAACCTGGCACACAGCAGGTACTCAGTAAATTGGTGGAATGAATGTATTTCTGTTTCTGTCCCATGAGGCTGAGCCCCATCTCTACCTAACCTAGACCCACAGGAGAGAGGCTAGGAGTTTCTTCTCTTCCTCTGTCTCTCCCTCTGGGCAACAATCCTGTATTCTCCTCCATAGCACCTATCACAGTTATAATTGCTTTCTGGGAAAGGGTCTCGTTTTTCTCTCAGCCTAATGCATATTAAGTGTTCAGAAAAAGTTTGTTGAATGAAGGTCCAAACAGTATTGGTTAAGAGGGAACCAAACAGCCCCTGTCAAAGTATCCAAGTCAGTTTTGAAAGAGCAGGCAGTTAGTTTGTTCCCTAATTACAGCCTCACTGTGGACATTCTTAGAAGATGCATCTTTCTTAATTGAAACAGCAGGGTGGATCACAGACTCTGGGCAGCCTGCTTTGCCTCTCCTGGTGGGAGTCAGAGGCAGGCAAAGATGTTTCATTATAAGAGAGTTGGGGAAAAGGGGTAGTCATGGTACCCACTGTCTACTAGTGGTTACTTGCAGGCCTGCAATTTAAACACATGATGAGATGGTGAATACAAGGCCAAAATAATCAGGTTCTGGATCTGTTCCACATTTCAGGGCCTGGGCCTCACCTGGCCTCTCCTCCTCCTACCACCTCTCTCCTGTATACCTACAAACTCCAGCCAAGGAGCAGCTCTTCTGAGCATCTACTCAGGTGACTGTTGGCCTCCCACTATCCATGTGTGTGTATGTAGTGGGGGGAGCAGGGGAGTGGCTCAGGGCTAGTCCTTGGACTGTATAGAGCCCTTCTTTGCCCTAGAAGAGATGGCATCTTGGTCCAGACCAGCCAAGCTGGAGTTCTTAAGGTTTATTCAGCTTGTTGAATTTGTTGGCTGTGTTAGAGCCCACTTACTACATTTCCTGTACCCATTCTCCCCTTTTGTTTCTTAGTAGTAAGAAAACATCAGTTTTCTTTCAGGTAGTGATGCCCAACTAAAGGATTACATTTCTCAGACTCCCTTGCAGCTACACATCATCAATGATCTTGGAGAATGGATTTTAAAGCAGATGCTGTAGAGAAGATATGGGAGAATATCCCTTAAAAGGAATATAGGCAGATGAAATGTGCCATTTTTTTCACTATCCTCCTTATTTCTGTTTATTTTCCAGAGTGTGGATGTGACGGTGGGAACTCTGGCAGCTATCTCAGGCCCTTAAGGATGAAAGCTATGTACTAAGGATGGTGGATCAAAAGATAGAAAAATGTGATTTCTAATAGTCATGAAGCTGCTATACCACCTTGGACTGCTTGACTGCAGGCTTCTTTTTTGAGAGAGAATTAATCTCTAATTTCCTTAAGCCACTATAGTTGGCTTTCTGTTATTAGCAGCTGAATGCACTGACTTCTTTGAGAATGTGATAAAAGATGAGACCACACTCCATGAGCACATAAATGTGAAGCAGTCATGGGCACATGTGCACACACACATACACACACGCACACGCTATTTTGCACACAATTTTGGTGGGGGAGGATAAGTCATAGGCATTCTCCAAGAAAGGAGACTCAACTATTTCCTTTGTCTGACACCCTAGGCTTTAGTCACCATCACTCCCTGTGTCTGGGACCTTGGGGTGGAAATCCATGATCTGGTATATAGAATCGGTTTTATTGACAGCCCTTTTGATGTTACTGCTGTTAAATCACATTTTGGTATCATGGAGTAGAAAAGAACCTGGGATCTGCCCTCACCAAGTCCTGGGAGAAACTAGGTCTTCCCAGACTGGTTTATTACCAACAAAGATGCCATAATATTTAGGTCCATAGCCATGTCTGGATCCCAGAGGAGCTGGTGGCCTGTAGGAATTAGAGACGGTTTCTGGAAGGAGGAAGGAACACTAGAACAGAAGGACAAGCTGTGGGCAGCAAGCCTTGAGAAGACACATAGATGAGACAGAGGTCACCTGAAGGCAGAGGCTTGAGATGACAGTGGTAAAGGGACTTTGGCCTCTGTGTCCATGGGGATCAAAGTAGGAGAAATACCCTCGTCTGAAAACACAGAGGTCATGGTCAGACCAAGCCCTGGTGGTCTAAGAATGTCAGAGAGAGCCTTGCCTGCTGGGCCTGGCCAATAGCACTTGGAGCCAGAGACGATGTGGGCCATTTCCGTCACCAGGATCCCAGAGGTCTCCACACTTCCCACCTGGCAGCAGGTGAAGCTCTGTGAGGCTCTGAGAAAGCTGATCCCAAGTCCTTGCCCACACTCCTGGTTGTCAGTAACTCTCTAAAGGGGAAGCAACCATGTACTCAGACACCCTGACCTTTCCATCCAGGCCAGCGGTTCCCCTGCAAGCATTTCTTCTACTCTCCCTCTTCTCCTGCTCACAGAGCCCCATGCTCTGGGGCTCTCATAGAATTCAGGGACTGTGGCATTTGAGGCCAGCTGGTTGACATTGTTCCTTCTAGCCCCAAGGAGAAATCTGTTCTGATGCAACTCAGGCCAGTTTCAAGGGCCCCCTCCTCCCATGGCTCTGAAAACTCCCCCTCCTCCTCTCACCTGTCCTTCCCTCCACCCCCACCAGTGACAGAGGTCAGAGAGATATAAACAACCCACGGTTTCCAATTAATTTTTAATTGCAACTAGAAATTCTTAATTGCAGCTGAAACTCTATCCCTGGTGGAGGTGTGATGGTGGGGGTGGGTGGGAGTGGGGGGTGACCCAGTTAGTAATGCTCAGCCCCTGTTGGACCAGGCACTGAGCCAGCAGAGGAAGGGACCAGAGGGCAGCCTGAGTCTGGCTGGGTGCTCTGGCCAATTACCTCAGGAATGGCACAGCAGAGCAGTTACGCCTCGGGCCCTGGGCCTGCCACCTTGGTGGCCAGAGGCCTGTACTTTGGCCCGTCCTCTGGGGAGGGCCATGGGAAAAGCCCCATTTGTCAATGTCTCATTATGGCCATAAAGAGTCCTGAAAGGACAAGGAAACAAGCTTCAGTAGGCCAATGAGAGCCCTCTGCTGGAGAAGAGACCAGAAGAGGCCCCGCAAGAGCTTTAGAGGGTAGGAGGCCTTGGGGCCTTCCTGGGAGACCAGAATTGTTCCTAGGGAGGCAAAGGCCCTGTAGAGATAGCTCACTGTGCCCCACTCCACAGGTGACTTGTTATCTAGAGTAAAGCATGGGCCTGCTGGGCCTCAGTTTCCCCTTCTAGCCCAGGAGTGAGCTAGGCTTAGTAGGAGTGTAGCTAGGATGAGGAACTGCCAGGAGGGGGCCTGAGATGAATGGAGGAGCCCACAGGGTGTGGAAGGATCCTATCTAGCCACCACCAGCCTGTTTTTTTTGGGGGGGGGGTCCATGGAAGGAGCCAGACTGAGCGGTCTGTCTGCCCTCTGCTCTGCCCACCCCCTCCCAGGCTGCATTTGTAAACTCTTCCGCTAAAGCAGCTGGTTCTCCACAGGAGCTGTTACCTGAGACCTGACAGCTAGTGACAACAGAAAGCTTGGCCTCCCTCCCTGGACTTGTCTGAAAGTCTGCTGGGGCGGGCAGGGCAGGCAGGGGTGGGGGCTGGGGTCAGGGTGGGTCAGAGGCTCAGGGAGTGGGAGGACTTGGGGAGAGGGGCTTCCCTGGGGAGCTGGAGGGGTGTCCCATGGGCAAGCTCTGCCCAGTAACCCAACTCTGGCTTCTATTCTCTGTGCTCATTCACTCAGCAGAGGTTTACAGAGCAGCTCCGCCGTGCAGACCTGGGGGATCTCAGGTAAGAAACATACCGAAGCCAGAATACTGGTCCCTGGGAGATACTCTTTCTCCAGGGGTGTGGTTCTAGCCCCTCTTGGCCTGATGCCCTCCTTCACAGACCCCCTCACTTCTCTATCACCAGTCTGGGTCAGCAGCAAGGTACACACAGGGTCCTGGGGTTCTGAGCCAGTTCAGAGGAACAGCCTAGAGCGTAGTGGAGAAGCCAGAGGCTGGGGAGCCTAAGCAGTAGCCAGGACCTGCCTGTCCCTCAAAGTCATTCTCCCAGTCTCTCCAGCACTGAATGAGGCTCAGTGTGGGCAAAGCTGCTTCATCCTTCGCAGGGCCCGCACTCCAGGGTTTACCAGGCACTCCAAATCTCCCGGGGCTCCTCTGGGATGCCTCAAGCTCTGCACTCCATACCATCAAAATTTATTGTCCTGCATCCCTTTCCTTCAGACTCCCTGGGAGTCAATGGGACACAAAGGATTAATAAAATAACCAAAAGCACATTTATGATGTACTCCTCAACCATGTGTTTTGCACCTTCACAGGCCAAAGCCCTGCCCTTGGGGAGCCCGGAGACAAGTAGAAAGAGGAAGGGGCCTGGGTTCTCACAACAGTAACATTTGAATAATGAACTTGAGTGATGTTGAACACCCATGATATGCCAAGTGCCACGCTTGGCACCTGGAATAGTTTACCCCATTCACTGCTCAGAGCAGGTACTATCATTACCCCATTTTACAGATGAGGACTCTGAGATGTGGGGGAGGCTCCCTCACTTGCCCTGATCAGGTGCACAACCCTGGGGTCTTCCTGCTGAGCCCATGCTCCTAGTGTGTGGCCCTGCTGGGGGAACAGCAGGCAGGAAACATTGTCTGATGTTTCCAACCATCCAGGTGGAACACTGAAAAGATAGATCCCCAAGAAGGCATAGGCAAGGCCCAGAAAAGACAGAGGCTGTCCTCATGGGCCCCCACCCCCGGCCAATCTGTTTCCCATTGTCATTCATACCTTTGCCCAATAGTTGCTCCCTGCTCCCCCCAAATGATAATCTTCCTTTCTTCCTTTCGGTCCCTTCCTTCTGTCCCCCATACTTCCTTCATATTGGCTGGACCTTTACTCTGATTGGACCCAACCCCTGGAACCAAGCCTACTGTTCCTCCCCTGCTGTGCCTGGAGCTCCCCAAGGGGAGGGGCCTGTGGCAACCTGCCCCCCAAGCCTCTCCCCAGCCCTAAAGGTAGATACACTGAGAAGAGAAGCCTTCCAAAACCTAGCCCCAGGGGATGCTGAAGGAGGATTCCTCCTTTCTGTCCTGCCTAGTCTTCTTACCTGAATGGACAAAGGGAGGCTTCTGCCCCTGGGTCAGACAACCAGATTGTGGGCTCCCTAGTCTCCAGGACTTTGTCCACCCTTCCCCCCAGCGTCAGCCCCTCCCCAGGCCCATCTCAGGTCAGATAAACACATGTGGTTATTAGGCCAGTGTCTTTAACCCACCCCTACCAGGGCCTCACCCACCTTCTCTTGCCTCCAGTGACAGGCTGCTTACTACCTGCAGGGTCACTTCATATCCGATCTGGGCTGGTCAGAACCTGTGTCTCCTTAGGTTAGCAGTTCCTGGTGACAGAGGTCCTATCACTAGGCCTAAAGCTGGGTGAGCAAAACAAAAGATATGCAACTCTTTGTCATTGGCTGCCTGGGTATGAAACCAGACTTTGCTGGTTTCTGCTCTAGCTGCTGATTATTTTGCCTGGGGCCACATGGCCTGCCTGCCCTCCCTCCCTCCCTCCCTCCCTCTGCGTGATTTTCTTCTTCTCCCCCTCCTCTCACTTCCTTGTATCTGAGGATTGCATGAGTCACTTCACTTTGAGCTGCCAGATGTCGGATGCAGTTGGGCTTGGAGTAGAAGCCAATTTTTCTCTTTACTCAAACAGAGCTCAGGGCTGATGAAAGCCCCCAACACTGTCATTGTGGATTTTTCAGGAGTGTAGGGATGGCTGCATCAGCTAGTGCCACTTCTCCCAGGTTCTTGTCTGCCCCTCCCTCCATCTCCAGCTTAGGAAGGCAATTTGTCCTCTTGCCGGCACCTAGCGTAGCACCAGGCCAGCTCCGCACAGTCCAGGGCACACTTAGAGTGGCCCCCACCGTCCAGCTGCTCAGAGTGTTGCCTGTCTGAGAAGAGCCCAGGGTCCAGGGCCAGTCTCCTCTCTGTCCAGGGAGTTTCATGTCCCCTCGGTACCCAGCTTCACACTGGGGCTGTGGGGGAGACAGGAAAAAATAAAGACCTCGCCTTCAAGGAATTGGCAGTCTATCTAGGGAGACGAAATTCATACAAACAGTGGTTCGTGTTTTTCACTTGCATCGTGCATCCGCTTTCATACACGACCTCATCCAGTTCTCACAACTCTTCAACATGGGCATCTTTATTATCACTTTCCTGACAAGGAAAGTGAGGTTCTGAGAAGTAAAGTAACTTGTCCAAGGTCATATGGATGGTAGTGGAGCCGAACCAAGTTCATTGGGCTCCAAAGCCTGGCTCTTTCTGGACAAGCTGGAGAAGAGGAAGGGATAGCTCCTAGGAGTAGAGAAGACTGTCCCACTGTCCCTGTCCCCTCCAAATGAGACTGGACCTTCCCCTTTCCCATCAGAATAGACCTGCCTTGAGCATTCCAGAGGCCTTGGCAGGCCAAAGATACTGCATAGTGGGCAGTACGCAAGTGGTAGGGGCGTTCTTAGTTTTTTTTGGTGTAGGTTCCCTTGAAAGCAGGTGGTGTATTTGGGAGAGGAATTCAGGAAGCAGGAAGGAGGTAGCTGGTGGAGTGAAATAGGGAAGGAGGAAAAGCTGATATAAAGGAGCAGGAATAGAGACGCCCCCATGGAGGGTAGGACTCTGACTCCCCTGGGATCTCTCAGGACTTCTTGCTAAAAGGTGGAAGGTGAGAATATTTATCACGGGCTCCCATCCCTCATTGGCCAGGGGTTTCCTGATCACTCCTCTGGCCTCTTGGATTGTACTCGCCCACCAGCCCAGGGGACACCAGCAACACCAGGAAGGAAGTAGAAAAACTGGCAAGTGCTGGAGGAGGCTGAGCTTGCAGGGCAGCCTGCCCGCAGTGTGGCTGAGCTGGAAGTGCCTTCCGCTATAGGGGTTTACACACATTTGGTTCTTGGCAACCAAATCCTGGGCACTGCTGCTGCCATGGAAGGCCCTCCCTCAGGGACCCAGTGGGCAAGTGTTATTGAGCAGTTCCTGGTAGGTGCCTGGCTGGGTGTCCTGGAGTCCAGGTGAGAGAGAAGAAGCAAAGACTTAGGGAGAGAGGAAGAAGAAAACATCTACGCACTCCTAAATTGTTTTGCTTATGGTCAGCATCGGTTGTCTAAATATCTTCCTTCCCTGCTGGCTGGTAGGCCCCTCAAGGGCAAGGATGGGGCGCCAATTGTCTATGTCCTCAGCTCCCATGCAGGGCCTAGCACAGAATCACCCTGAGAAGCTGCACTGAAAAATCAGCCTAGGCTCTTGGCTGTCCAAGGTTGAATGTGGGTCTCCGGGCTCATCTCAGACTGCTCTGGGTCTCCAGAGCAGGGGGCAATGAGGAGAAAAGTCACTCCTTCCCTGACCCTACAGGAGCTGGGCCTCTGGCTCGAAAAGCCCTGGGTTCCCTCTCCCCGCTTCCTTTTCCACTTGATTACTTATCTCCTGAATGAAGTGGCTTCAGGCTGCCAAGTGTTTGGGGGAAAATATCCTGTGTAAGAAAGACACATTCCCTCCACAATCTCGTATTGTATTTTTGATTGTCTCCCATAAAAGAAGACATGCATCTTCCAGTTTATGTTTACGACTGTGTAGATTTTTTTTAAAAAATCAATTCTCTCACTCTACATTTTTCAGCCAAACTTCCCCCAGCAGTCTTTCTCGTGGGCCAACAGGCCGATGCCCAGAACCCAGGGCTGTGGTTCCTCTGCCATCTGTAGGCAAGCAGGAGAGGCCACAGCCTTGGGCTGGCTGTGGGCCTGGTGCAGACTGGCATAGGAAGGGATTTATCCTCCCTCTGCTTGGTTTCTGAGCTAAGTCAGCTCTGGAAGGTAGGGGTTGGCTGAGAGAAGGTGGCTGGCAGAGAAACAGGAGGCATCCCCGGCCTTTACCAGCACTCTCCACTAGGGCCAATGTAGCTTCTGGGTGGGGGTAGCAGAGAGCTCTTCCCCACCAGCCTTAAGGGCTGCCACCTTCTATGAGAAACCTTCCTGGATTTCCAGGGTAAAAGGAACTCCTCAGCCTATTAGCTTCCTTGCTGGAACCTCTGTCTAGATTGGTTTCTGTCTGCTGTGGGTCACTTGGAGTGATGGTTGCCTGGTGGTTAAAGCAGAGGTCCCCCATTCTGGTTCAAATCCTAGCTCCTCCCTTCCTCACTGTAGGACCTTGGGTAAAAAGTTACTTAACTTTTCTGAGTTTTGGTTTCCTCAACTGTCAAATGAGGGGTATTTAGAGGATTAAATTAGACTGCCTGATTTAAAATCAACCCACCTCCCCACCCCCGCTTTCTTTGTCTCCCAGCACTCAGTGCTGTCCAGCGTCTTGTGATCCGTTTTGTTCAATGCCCGTTACCCCCACGCCACTCCAGGTTGGTGGGGGGAGGGGCTTTACTCACTGCCACGCAGACAGGAGGCTCCATGGGGCAGAAGGGACTGATTGTGCACAGCGAGCACCAGGCCCCCAGTTGGTGTGCAGTGAGTGTTGACTCAGTGCACTGTCGTTTCTAGAATCCCTGATTCGGCATTTTAGACAGGGAGGCACCATCTATCCAAGGCCAATACTGAAGGTTGCTGACAAGTCTGTCACTAATAACAGACTGGGACCCCTTTGGAATTAGGGACCATGTTTTGTCCTTCCAGGGTCCCCGATGCTCAGCAAGGGGAGTGCTCATATTCCCTCCTGGGATCTGAGTGGCCAGAATCTCTTCCTGAGGCCAGAGAACTGATGGCTGAGCATAGTTTTAGTCTAAACCATCCTGGCAGGTGCTGGGCTGTGGGCTGCCCAGTCTATCACCAAGGAGATCAGCCTGAATGTTCCAGGCCAAGCCACCAACACTGTTGTCCACCAGCTTAGCCCACAGGGCTTAGCAGCCTCAGTCACCTGGTTCTGGTTTAACAACAGCATTCTAACTCCAAGCGGGAGTGGGAAGGCCTTGGCTTCTGTGTCTGACAGATGTGGCTTTGGACCAGGCCCAACCTCCTTGAGCCTTGTTTTTAACATCTGTAAAAAGGGCATGGGTAGATCAGGTGCCATGGCTCACACCTATAATCCTAGCATTCTGGGAGGCTGAGGTGGGAGGATCACTTGAGTTCAGGAGTTTGAGGTTGCTGCAAGGTAGGCTGGCGCCACAGCACTCTAGCCTGGGTAACAGAGTGAGACTATGTCTCAAAAAATAAAAAATGAAAGAAAGAAAGGGCATGGCTGTGGGTGGAGATTTTGAGCAGCCCAGGAGGTCTCCGGCAGTGGCGGGACTCACCCTCCTGGCAGCTTTTTGACCTGCTGCAATGTCCCCGTAATCACCCCTCGCACACCTTTCTTCAGACCCTTTCTCACCTTTTATTTTACCCCTACCTTATGACAGATTTGTGAGAAAGCTTCCAGGAGTTATCAGGCTCATTTTAAAGATGAACAAACTAAGGCCAAGAGTAAAAAGCCATGCCTGGGGGTCTCCCAGCAGTCTGGGGCCTGACAGACAGGTCTGCCTGCCAGCCAGCCCGGCACCAGCTCTCAGGGCTCAAGGGCTACGGTGAGGTCCTAGGGGGTGGCCTCCTCTGCCTGCCTCCCTCCCGGCCTCACTGGGGCACCCGCTGTGCTCTTCTCCCTCTGCCTTTTAATTGCTTGGAAACAGAGCTGACGGCAGTGGGAGCAGCTCAGCGGCTGCTGGTCTCATGACTGGAGGCTTTTGTTTGTTCACAGAATCATATTTTTACACTCTGGCTTCTGCTAATTTATGCGGCAGACTGAGCTCTCCCTCGCTGAAGATCGAGTTTGGAGAGTGGGGAGTTGATTCCTGGGTTTATTTAGTCATCATGGAGCCTATCAGAAGCCACGCAGGGGCTAAATTAACAACAACAATAAGTAATAATAGCCAGGCTCAGTCTTGATTTTCTGGCAGTTCCCTCCTCCAATTGGCCAGCCATGCTCCCTCAGAGCATCCACTGAAGGAAGCTTCGCTGGGAAAATTAAATGGCTCCTCATTTAAGATAGAGCCATCAGCCCTGCACTCGTCACTGCTCGGCACCTATGGGAGCTCATCCCAGCTCAGCTCCAAAGGGAGAGGGAGGCGAGAACCTCAGAGAACCCCCCCCACACACACACACACCCCACAGCTGCTCTGTCTTTCTGTGTGAAAGGATGAAGCTCCAGGCTCCTAGTCGGTGAGCACTGAGTGCTGGAACCTGGGCTCAGTTGGGAGCAATTAGGAGGGCTTCCTGGAGGAAAGGACCTGGGATCTGAGAATGTGAAGGAGTCTAAGCTTGATCCATTGTGGGCCAAAGGCAGGCATGAAGACATGAAGACATTCTTCTTGTACTGTGAAGAAGGGAAGGGGGAGGGAGCAGTGAGTAGGGTGGGACCCCGTTCTGTAAGGCCAAATTGCTACACAATCTTTCCTGAGATTTGGGGCAAAACCACTTTGTACCGACTGTAATTAAGTGAGGCTAGAGCTTATGAAAAAGTGTCAGAAGAGACCTCTGGCTCCTGTAAGCCCCAGTAACATAAAAGAATTGTCTTTTAATTAGTAAGTGAGCCAGAAAGGATATGAGTGAGGTCCATGAAGGTCAAGCTCATGCATCCAAGGTCATGAGAGCAGAGAGAGTAGACAGGATAAGGGGGCGGGGAGTCAGCCCTCTGCCTGTAAGCTGGCACATAGTAGGTGCTCAACACATGTTAATAATTCTTGGCTCTTCCTTACTCTCTCAGGGGATACATGTCCGCCTTGTCACCTGCAGTGCCCACCAAGGCCACTCTTGCCAATGGGCACAAACCTGCTGATTGAATCCACTCATCCTTCCACCACCAGCGTCCCTTCCATCATCTGTGCCCTTGCTTATCCACCCCTCCATCCACCCACCCACTCACCCACCGTTCATCAACTCCCAGCCAGTGATTCAGCCGATGAGAAGGCAGGTGGCAGAGCTCAGCACGGAGGCTCATCAGCAACCCAGCTGGCTGCCCGGAGGCCTTCCAAGGTGGCATCTACCTTGTGAAAGTACCATGGGCCTGGCCACCAGCCTTGGTGACACAGAAATTTGCTTTGGGGAGCTGGATGCTAAGGAGATTCATCTGTCTGTACAGACTCACATTTACCCAGCTCACAGGGACTGATATTTATATACCCACCCTGATGCCAATTTATTAATTTATAATAAGAAATGCTACTCAAGTGAAGCGGATGTTTGTCTTGGCAGAATAGCATTTCTCCCAGTAGGCAAGCTACATAGGAAGTCAAATTATCCTCAAAACGCTGGCTTAGCAATTCACCATGAGAAACAGAACTTCTGAAAGGCTGGATACATGTGTGCTCCTCAGCCCACTTCCGTCCCTAACAGCAAGTTGCAAAGAGAAGGTAATCCGAAAGCTCTTTGGTGAACCTGGATTCCAGGGGGGGAGGCACATGGCTGTTGGCTGTTGGTTGTATGATTTGCTGTCTGATGACCTTTCACACCCCTTCCACCAGGGCCCAGATCTGTCTCAGGTACTCTCTGGCCTAAGGGTCAGCAAGCTCCACAGCCCTGCAGCCTGTTTTTTACAAGATCTGCAAGCTAAGAATGGTTTTTACATTTTTAAATGATTGGTGGGAAAAGAAAAAGAATAATAATATTTTATGACGTGTGATCATTATATGAAATTTAAATTTCAGTGCCCCAAAATAAGGTTTTAAGGGAACACAACCACATGGACTTGCTATGTATTATCTGTGGCTGTGTTTGCGCTGCTACTGCAGAATTATATCAATGCAAGGGAGGCTGTTTAGTGCACAAAGCTTGGAACGCTTCTTCCCTGGCCCTTTGTAGAAGTTGGCCGACCTCTGATCTGGGCTGATGTCTCTCCCCTCTGTGGCCTTACAGAACTGCTGTTGCTCTCTGGTTCTGCTGACCCGAGATTGCTCACAGATTATCTGGACTTCACAACAAAGTCCCAGCTAGGTTTAAAATCCTAATCAGAGGTAGAAAGCTGGTGAGAAGGTTGTGATCCTTGCAGTTTGGGGTTCAGATACCCCGGGTATTGCTGTCCATCTCCAGTGAAAATTTTCTCCCATGGAAAATGAACAGCACAACTGAGACCCTGCGGCATTCCTCTGCTTCAGGATTGCAAAGCATAGAAGCATCGTCTGAAGTTCTTAAGAGGCAACTGTGTGGGGGAGAGAGAAAGAAAACAGAAGAGGAGGTGAGGGAGGGGAAGAGGAGAGGGAGCAAGGAGACAGAACAAGGAGCCCAGAACAGGGCAGGGCAGGGAGGAGAGAGATTTACCGCCCAGTGGGAAGCACTGGCAGGGTAGTGGCTCTTCACCCATTGATTCATTCCACTAGAGCTCCTTTGTCCAGAGCGGGGAGGAGGCGTGCGCAGTTTTGTCAGGGAGTGCCTGGGGCAGTATGGGCACAGCTGGGCACTTTGGCAGCCAGCCTCCCACGGTTCTCTTGCCCAGCTGGGGACTTGGGTTTCTGGCTCCCCTGGAGGGGCTAAGAAGAGTGCACAGGATCCAGCCTGGCCTTGGGGGCACTCAGGGTGACAGGCCCCTCAAAGATGGAGAAAGGGGCTCTGTGCATTTGGTGGCAAATATCTTGTGGTCCCAGAGCCAGCTCCCATCCCCACCTCAGCTGATTCTTGTTGGCCTTGGCCATGAGGCCACAGGCTGGGTAGTGCAAACCAGATGGAGGTACCTGAGCAGAGGGGAAACTGAATCCCAGTGTCTGAGATCCCTTCAAGCTCTGTGCCCTGCTTCCAGCTGCCCCTGGTTGGTTTCACACCTGCCTTGCTTAGCCAGGCTTCCAGAGGCCAGGGGCAGAGGCTATAATTAAACAAACAAAGCATAGAGAAAACAACCTTTAAAACAAGGTGCCTACTAGAAGGCACAATTATTGCCTTTCCTGCTACTGGCATAGACCTTTGAACCTGGAAGCAACTGCGCTCCCATTTTCTGGATGGAAAAGTAGAGGTGTCAGGGCCAGGCACAGCCAGGATGGGCCTCGGGCCTCCTAACCTTGAGTACAGAATTTCCGTCTTTATAAAGAGACAGCATAATAGTATAACATAATGGTTAAGATCTTAGGCTCTGGGTTGTGTTAGAAAGACATGGACTCAATGTCCACTTCCCTTCCTGGACAGTGTGATTTGAATCTCTTTTGTAAAATGGGAATGCCAGAAAGAAAACCGACCTCATAGGTTGTTTAGAGGAGTAAAAGAGATACTCCTTATACAGTGCCTGACATGTGTAGGTGGCCAACATGTATCTTTAAAAAAATCTCTGCTGTGCATTAGACCCTAGGGCTAGAGAATTGAACAAAACCCTCTGTGTGAGGAGACCCCAATTTAGTGGGGAGAGGTACTGACTCACTTCAGAGGCATCGCGGCAACGGTGGAGGGAGATATGGAATGCTGTGGGTGATAAGGGGAAAGGCCACAAGAGATGGCTTCACAGAGGAGGCAGGTGCACTAACACCTGGAGGTAGAGCTGTTGTTAATCAGGCGTACAAGGGGAGGGGAGAACATTCCAGAACATTCTGGGAAAAGAGGACACAGCACAGGCAAAAGCAGAGGGAGGTGTTGGCTCCTCCTTGGGCAGTCACGGGAGTGTTCTCCCTGCCAATTAAAGGTCCCTAGTTGGCCTTTCACAGCCCCAAGCTCCTCACTACCTTCCCTCCAGTGTGAGCTCTGGGAAAGAAGCTGGCTCAATATTTGCTGAAGCAAAACACCATTTTGCTTCAGCAAATTTTCTGATGGAAAAAATAATTCTTTAATAAGGTCCCAAGTTAAGTAGACTTGGTGTTTGGAATTATCTGGGATCATTCTTTGCCAGGAGAGAGAGAACTGGGGTGTGAGGATAAGGGGGCTTAGCTGAGATGCACGTGTACAGGGACACTCCTTCACTGTCTCCCCCCAGGCAGCCTCCCCAACACTCACCCTCATTGGTGCACACATAGACACCCTGCCCCCGGCAGCTCCTGTCACCAGTTACCTTACATTCCTCTCAGGGCACTCAGAATCTCTCTTGCTCATGTCCAGACACATGGGGTGTTCTGGGTACTTCTCCAGGCCAATGCTTCTAACAACCTTTCAGATGCTAGAGAACGGAAAGATTGGGGGGCCCAGGACCTGCAGATGCCTGCAGCTAGCTTTCATCCATCTGCTTGCCCCCGGCTGGGAGGACACATGGAATACCCCTACCCATCTCTGGCCACGATCTGAGCCCAGAAGAACTCCTGGGAGTTCTGGGAGTTCTTTATAGACTGACTCAAATTGGGTTTCTATAAAGAACTCCCAGAACTCCTGCCCTGATGCTGGGCTTGCTCAGAGTCGGTGGGGGCACTGCAGGTACCGTTTGGGGCCAGAATCCACAGCGGGTGGGAGACCCCAGGGGAGAAAGTGGAGTGCAGTGTGTCTGGCTCCGAGGGCCCCGTGGGCTAAATCATGTCTCTGTCAGGCTCCAAGGAGATATAATCGGGTCTGACAGTCCTTGACTAATCTGTTTGCCTTCCTGAAACCCCTGTCACTCTGCCCTCTGCCTGCCCAGCCTCTCACAGCCCTGGGCGGTAGGTACCTCAGCTGAGAAGCTCAGGAGGAGGAGGAATGAGGGAGAAGCAGGGGCAGAGACTCAGTTCAGACACATGGGGCCCTGGTTTTTAGGACTGGATGTGGAAAATCTGGGCTATCTGGACTTCTCTTCCTCCCTCTCCTGTCTTTCCCAGTCTCAGACACCTCTGCTGATGGGTGAGCATGTCCCCTGCTCTGGGGTCAGAAAGGAAGGAACAGACGCTGACTTGCACTCACAACCTGCCACCTCAGAGCAGGCTGCTCCCAGCCTGCTGAGATGTGCCAGCTATTTTTGTGTGTGAAGATGTGAAGTCACAGGTACAGGGACTTCCTGTCCCCCAGTGGGAGTGGCAGCTAGGAGGATGGGCCGTGCTTGTTTAATTCCAGGGGTCCCCAGTCAGGGCTGGGCTCCAGGGTCACCAGCAGCTTCTTCTTTCCATTGGCTTGCCTGTGCTGCAGGGGAGGGGAGTCTACGCATTTCCCAGCATCCCAGCCAGGATACTCTGGGGATAGGGGGTGCCAACAGAAGGGATATTCCTGGGTCCTGGACCAGTTGTGAAGATGCGTCTTTCCCACTGGGTAGTGTACAAGCAGATGCCCAACCCAGAGAGCCACAGGGATTCTCAGAAGAGGACTATCTGTGGTGGTGAGGTGGCCAGGGAAGGCCATCCCAGCTGGGAGATGGTTGGAACCAAGGCTTAGAGGCCCTCTGAATAGCTAACTCTTCCTGAGGGTGTACTGTGAGCCAGGCATTATTCCAAGTGCTTTTGCATGACCGAGTTTATTTAACCTTCACAACTAGAGCACAAAGAAGAATTTGAACTCAAGACATTCTAGCTCTGGACACCATGCTGAGGAAAGACTTTAGGGCAGAGGAAGTTTGAGAGGTAGAGGGATGGGGGAGGAGTTGTAAAGGGAGGATTCAAGAGTTGATCCAAAGGATGAGTGGTCAGCAGAAGAAGTGACAGCCATTCCATGCCACCTGTACCCTTTCCCCATCTGTACTCCTATGTTGCAGGCCATCTGAGATATATATTGCTTTGTCTGCCCCAGGACTGAACAATCAGCTTCCTGCCCTGGGAAACTTTCAAACCCAGGAAGGAGAGTCCCCTTTCCTCTGCAGGTGGCTCTAGACAGAAGGAGCCCTGGAGCAGGCCATGGGCAAGATGGTGACTCGCAGAGAAGCCTGGTATGAGGAAAGGAGGCAGTGGACACCAGAAGCAGAGAGGAGACGTGGAGAGAAGGCCTGTGGATTAGATGTCTCAGTCTCTAAGAGGCTTGCTGCTCGCCTGACCTTCCCCACTACTTGGCATTGTGTACCAGGAACATCCCCTTTGTGCCTAAACTGACTTAAATTGGTTTTCTATAAAGACTCCAAAAACTAGTGTCACCCAGGCTCTGGAGAGGCCTTTGAGAGGTTCTAGTGAAGTAGAACTCAGGAGTCCCCACTGGACATCCACAGACCTCCCCCAAGAGAAGGAGATCACTGGGCTTACTCTGTGTCCACATCTAGGCTGGGCAATGCTGGGTTCGGGGATGAATGGCACAGTCCATGTTCTTTCCACAGCAAGCCCCAGCATAGCAGAATGGGGGCTGAGCTGTGGAGAGGTGCCCAACCTTGGGAGTGCTCTGCTCCCGAGACATCTGCATAGAAATTTGGAGGAGGAGAGGAAGACGAAGTCTGGAGGCCCTGTACCTGCCCCAGCCCTGGGAGAGAGCCTGAATCCTCTCTGAGCAGATGTGCCACCCTGAGCCAGGCACAGCAAACACAGTCTCCTGCTCTTCCCTGGATATTGACCACCAGCCCTGGCCACTGTCCCAGCTCAGGGCCTGCCTCCAGATTATTTAGGGAGGTTCTGGAAAAAACCAAAGCAGCACAACAAAGCCTCAACACACAATCATTGTCACTGTTATTCCTTTCCCCGGAGCCAGTCCTCCTACAGTGCCAGCCCAGCTGCCCTCTGGTCCCTGCATCCCAGGTGGCTGTGGTGATGTTGGTGGCTGCCTACTCCAAAACAAGGGACCCGGTGTCCAGCTGTGTCATCGCCTTCTGTGTGCCCTGCACTCTCTGTCCTGTCCCGGGTGTCTGGCTGATTTCCTCATGTATTGGTCTCCCCATCTCTGGGACCATGGCCTTTCTGGTTGGAGACTCAAGCCTGGATAACAGCATTTCCCAGGTCAGCTGCTGCACCTCATCTTCTTTTCCCCCTCTAAGCATGAAAACTTTTCTCTCCCCTTAAGGACAGTTTTTTTTAAAAAAACTGACCAGCCTGAGTGAGACCCTGTCTCTACCACACACGCACAGAAATAGAAAATTGAGCCAAGCATCAAGGTGCACACCTGAAGGGCCAGCTACTCAGGATGCTGAGGGGCAGGATGGTCGCTGGAGTCCAGGAGTTTGAGGTAGCTGTGAGCTATGATGGCTCCACTACACTCTAGCTTGGGCAACATAGTGAGATTGTCTCAAAAAAAAAAAATTTGTATATCCTGGAGCATTGGAGTTCCGTGATTGTTTGTGAGGTTTGGGCCAGCTGATTCTGATTTGGGGGTGGGGAGAGGAAGTCAGGCCCTGGGAGGAAGGGAGGCCCTTGGCAGGTTCCGCAGCAGACCTCTGAGAGGACACTGGGAGTTCCTGCCACATCGCATTTCATGCTGGGGACCTAGGCTTGTTCACGAGCTGTGATGCCAGGAGAACAAATCGTGGCAACACACTCCATTTGGCTCTTGGACCTAGAGTGTAAACCAAAGGGCAGCTGACGAATTAAGATAGCTCTTCCTGGCTGCCTTGGTTCCAGCTCCGTTGTGTGTGTGCCTGTGTGCGTGTGTGCGTGTGCATATGGTTATGTGTATGTGTGCTTGGCCCAGTGTTTCTTAGCACACGTGTGCACACAAGAGTGTATACAGGCTAAGGCTTGGCTGGGTCTGCCCACATCTTCTGCTCATAGCAAGGGATAATCTTCAGCAAAGCTGGGGAGTTTGAAGACTCTGAGGCTGGCACCTCCACTAACCCTTTGCTGCCTCTGGCCCTCACCACCTTCTTAGCCAGCTCCTCTGTCCTTCCCTTTCCTACTGTTTCTCTACTAGATGCCTCTCTTGACTGACAGGTGTCCAATCTGGTTCCATTTGGTGGTTTATGAAGAATACAGTTTGTAAATACAGTCTTTTTCCTATGGCCTTATTAACTAGATTTGATACTTCTCAGTCTATGGAAGTTATCTTTAAATAAGAAAAATAGTAGAACTTTGTCTATTGGAGAAGCTCCCGACGCTGGGGGTGCTGCTCCAGGCTTCCCCTAGATGCCCCCATCTCACTTTCCTGCCTCATCCGACCTCTCTCTGGCAGGATGAGGAGTGGGAGGAGATGGCCTGGGGCCATGGCAGTACTGAAAGTTGGGGTTCTTGGATTCCAGTCCTATCTCTGCCAGTAAGTGAGCATTTTGGTGACCTTGGGCAAGTCTCTGCCCTTTTTCAGGACCTCAGTTTTCTTCTCTATAAATTGCATGCATTAGGCAACATTAAGCTCTTAGCCTGGAAGACTAAGACCTCTAGGGGTGGCTTTTGAGGTTTGCCAACTACTGATTCAGTTCTCTGTGACTTTGATTTATTTTAAATTGTTGTATTAAGTTTTCTGAGGCTGCTATAACAAATTACTGTGTATTGGGTGCCTTAACACAATTGAGATTTATTTTCAGATTTTTGGAGGCCAGAAGCCTGAAATCAGTAGCACAGGGCTAAAATCAAGGATTTTTAACAGAGTTGTACTCCTACTGGAGGTCTGGGAGAGAAGACACACCTTGCATCTTCCAAATTCTGGTGACCGCTGACATTCTTTGGCTTGTGGCCACATCACTCAGATCTCTTGTCTGCAGGGTCACATTGCCTTCCCTCTATGCACATTTATCAATTTTCTCTCCATTTCCCACTGGTAAGCTTTAGGGGCCCACCTAGTTAATCCAAAATAATCTCCTCATCTCAAAATGCTTAACTCAATCACATTTACAAAGGTACTTTTTCTAAATGAGGTAATATTTACAGGTCCAAGGATCAGGACCTGATATGTCTCGGGGCCCTTATGTGGCCTACTATAAGCATAACCATGAAATCATTTAGAAGTGTCTCCTGCCACTAAAAGCAACAATGAGGCTTTTTATATTTGTCAAAAAGAGACAGGAGTTTAAAAAGGTTGAGAAGTAGTGGACAAAACAACCTGTAAGTGCCCTCCCAATTCAACCACTGTGCAATTTTAACTGCCATATGCTGAGAGAAACCTAAGTTAATTTCATTTCTACCAAAGAAAAACCCAGTCAAGGAGTGAAACCCACTGTCACTGGACAAAACCCATCCCAGACACATGGTCTAAGGTTCCCCGGGGATAAAGCGCTCTCTGGATTTATGAGGGTCTTTGTTTCATCTGGGGAACCCCAAAACAGGGCCTCAGGTGCCCCTGGCTCCTGATTCCAAGGTGGGTGGAACCCAGGCGAGGCTGGCAGATGGGCTGGGGAGGCCAAGGTTGCAGGCCTTCCAAACCCCAGGACTCCATGTCCCTGCCTCGGAACCCCTATGACCCAGAAACAGGGTTCAGGCCCCATGGTTATGCCCACTGCCTGTACCATGGGGTCACTTCTCAGATCATTTCAGATCATTACAGACAAGCCTGTGGAACCCCTGGGCCTGTTGGTTCCAATTAGTGCCTAACAGATACCCCCACCCAGGGCTGCCACATCCCTGCCCACATCCCTCGGGGCCTTGGGGAGTAATAACCTGGAGGGTAGGGACTGGGAGGGAGAGTTTGAAATCAGACACTGGGGCTCAAAACCTGGCCTTGCCACTTGCCAGTTCAGTTTGCTTGGACAACTGATTTTCCCTCTCTGACTTTGGGATTGTCATCTGTAAAATGAAGACAATGCTTTCTGGGTCTTTGTGAGGCTCAAAAAAGGGCTGTGCCCAGAAGTAGTGGCCATTTACTACCCTGCTGGGGAAGGGCTCTGACAGCGTCTACTTGTCAGCAGCAAAAGGTAACAGAACAACCAGGAGATGAGGAGTCCAGAGAGGCTGGGCTGGGTCACATGCAGCTGGAATGACTGGGGAGCAGAAGCTGATGGGAGCAGGATGGCCAGCTAGGAGTGTAGCAGGCAGGCTGACAGCCACATGCCTGACGGAGGGCCACAAGGCCCATGGGTCTGCCCCGCTCACTTCTCTTGCGCTTTCTTCCTTGTCTCCTACAAATCTGCTGTGTCCAGCCTCTTTGGCCCTTGTTTTATTCCCCCCAGCATACTAAGCTCTTTCCTGCCTCCAGGCCTTTGCACACACATCTCTTCCTCACCGCCCAACTAAACCTACTTACCATGTGGGCCTCAGCCTAAACATCAGTTTTTTCAAGGAAGCTCTTGCACAAGGTCAGTTTCCCCAGTTACGCGCTCATCAACACAGGTCACTGGCTCGGGAACCCTGCCACATGCCTACCTCTGTCCCGTTAGTAGGAGTTGATGATGGGACAAAATCCGAGGCTCAGGGACTGAGGCAGGGGGCCTCCTTGAGAAGCAGCTCTGAGCAGCGGGAACCCTGAAGCATGGCCAGTGCTCCCAGAGAACACGGAGAGAACGAGGCTCAGTTGATAACCCAGGTCTCTACTGAACAAGTCCATATCCACCCTCTCCCTGGAAGAGCCGGAGATCAGGAGGGGAGTGATTTGCCTAAAGCCACTGAGCACGTTAAGGCGGGCAGGTTTCCTGACCAGTTGAGGGTTCCTTCAGTGCCCTGGGCCGCAGAGCAAGGACCTGGGAGGATGGGGGGTGGGGGGTGGGTGAAAATCAGGAGCCCAGGGCTATGGGACTGGGAGTTCAGGGAAGGGGGAGCTGGGCCTGTGTGAAGGTTCCAGCAGGGGTCCTCTGGGCTGGAGTGCCCCTGGCCACCCTGTCAGCTTGGCTGTCTCCTCCTCTGCCAAGCCAGCCTCTCAGGAGTGGCTCTTAGGTGGCCCTGAGTGTGCCAAAATGTCTAACACCAGACAGGAGAGGATGGCTGCAGCTCCTAGCTGAGGGGTTCCTGAGCACTTCTTTTTTCCGAATCCTTCTTTTTGTTTCATTTTGTTTTGTTTTCTTCTTTTTTTTTTTTTTTGTTTGATCTGAGCTTTTATTAATGTCAACCCAGCCTCTCTGAGTGCTGATGCTTGAGGTTGGATATTATTTCTAAAAAGAATCTATCGCTAAACAATAAAAAAAATGTGATAGCATCTAAATGAATTTGCAGTACTATCAAC
>CAUYRH010167765.1:0-77869 GCA_963574655.1 Perodicticus potto | reverse complement strand
TCGGGAGGCTGAGGCAAGAGAATCGCCTAAGCCCAGGAGTTGGAGGTTGCTGTGAGCTGTGTGATGCCACAGCACTCTACCAAGGGCGATAAAGTGAGACTCTGTCTCTACAAAAAAAACAAAAACAAAACATGTGTTCTCGGCTCAGTGCTTGTAGCTCAAGCAGCTAAGGAACCAGCCACATACACCTGAGCTGGCAGGTTCAAATCCAGCCCGGGCCTGCCAAACAACAATGACGGCTGCAACCAAAAAATAGCTGGGCGTTGTGGTGGGTGCCTGGGTAGTCCCAGCTACTTGGGAGGTGGAGGCAGGAGAATTGCTTGAACCCAGGAGTTGGAGGTTGCTGTGAACTGTGATGGCACAGCACTCTACCCAGGGTGACAGCTTGAGGCTATGTCTCAAAAAAATTTAAAAAAACCCCAAAAACCATGTTTTCTGGGGACATTTTTAGCCTCCAAATGTAGTTCTCTGCACACATCATTAATAAATATTGTGACAGCAAGAGCTCTCTCTTTTAGTAGTAACCATATGTAGCCTTAAAATGCACAGTAGGAGGCCTTCATTCTGCTGTTTCTCAATCTGCAACTGCAGGCGCATGGGTGTGTTCTCATGTCCACATGGTGTCTTCATAGACTGCGTGCTTGGGAACCATTGTAGACGTCATCTTTAATGTATTTTAGGGAGGGTTAATGGATATTTGTGTCATTTTCCATGGACTCCCACAGTCAGAGCAAATTAAATCTGAGGTAGATGGTGAAGTGTCAGAATATCCACTGCCTCTTTCCTGTTGGATTTCATTTAGGAACAGGTGATAAAAGAGACTCAGTCTGAGGCTGGATCTGTGCAGTGCCTCACTTAGGATGTGGATGGAGAAAGCAAATCAGGGATTAATATGATTTCTACACATTCACAGATTCTTTTATGCAATTTACCTTAAACATGATGAAAACAATCTCCCCTTAGGCCTTCCAGATAACCAACTACAGTACAAGAGTTTCTTTAAATAGAAAAGCGTAAGAAAGAGCATTTGTCAAACTCAAGGGTTGACTATATTATCAGTCAGATTTTTTATTTTTTAAGTTTTTTATTAAATCATAAACACATAGATCATGTAAACATTAATGCATTTATGGGGTACAATGTGCTGATTTCGTATAGAATTAGGAACGCTTATATCACACTGGTTAATATATACTTCATTTTGTCTACTTAATTATTGTGTTAAGACATTTATACTCTATACTAATGGATCCAACATGTACCCTTGCATTATGCACCATAGGTGTGATCCCACCATTACCCCTCCCTCCATCTAACCTCCCCCCTCCCCTTCCATCCCCCACCTCCATCTTGAGCCATAGTTGTGATCTATTCTTCATATGAAAGTGAGAGTGATTGTAAATTAGTTTCATAATAGTACTGAGTACATTAGATATTTTTTCCTCCATTTGAGATACTTTACTAAGTAGGATATGTTCCAGCTCCATCCATGTAAACGTATCAGGGTTTATTCAATATACGGTGTGTATATATAAAATACAAAAACCATAGATCCCTATTTTGTCTCTAAAACTTTCCATACATCACTGATGCTTAGATAAAGCTTTGAGATAATGTACATTCATATGTGTTTGAGAAAACTAGTAGGATGGGGAGGGAGATTAAGGAATAGGACCACCGACACTTATAACATGATGGGCTCGGCAAAGAAATTAGATTCAGAGTTAGAGTTTTGGGGAGAGTACCTTGGAAATCAACATATATTCTTTTGCGGATAAATATTTTATTATTAGTATTAAACATTATGAAGGGTTCAAGTTGCATCAATAAAACTTTGTGCTATTTATACCCTGAATGGTAGAGAGAATTTGCCCAATTGAACCAGGAAAAGGGGGCTTTTCTGCAAAGAAGGCCAGATAGAGGTTTGCCAGAGCCCTAAAGGTGATTAGCCAACTTGGGGCAACCTTGTACTTAAAGTTCAGCTTCAGTGGGGCATATAAGGTAGAGTGCTAAGATATCAGTTGTGTTCTTGTTTAACCGGAATATATTCTAACCACTTTATGCAGAATAAGTATTAATTTGAAGGTCATGGGTAAATCCTAAACCCTCCAAGAGGTCCAGAAGACCAGACTTGGAAACTGAAACTGGGAATGCTGGTCAAATCACACCACAGAACTTCCCCTCCAAGCCTTCCAGTGCTGCTTTGTTCTAGCTAGTAGTTCTGACCCTGAGCTTTAGATGTCACCTCTAGAGCAGGTGTTTTTGGTGTGAGTGGAGTGAGCACAGCAACCATTCTGCTCTGAATTCTGACATGAATGCTTCCAACTGGTAAAAGGGAGGCCTCAGGCCTGCACTGCGGATGCATGGAGGTGGCAAGTGAAATTTAGGCTTCTACTTTGAGAAGGTGAGGTCTAAGACACTAGGAAACAGAAAAAGTGTTCAAAGAGGGTTGGCACGCAAAAAAGAATGGTGTATTTTTACCATGCCTACTAAATCCAAAAGCTGGTTCCTAGGACCAGCCTGACCCATTCAGTTCCTGGTTCTCAGAGAAAAGAAAATCACAGCAAATCCAGCTGTAGCCTGGGAAAATATCAGAGTTCTTAATGATTGACTTATTCAAGCTCTTTGTTTCTTTAAACCTTGTCCTTATTATATCTGGCTTTAAATTTGTCAAACAAAGGCGATAATGTGATATTATTAGTTATTCGTATTGTTAGCCTAGTAGTTACCTTTTTATTTATGAATCATAATTGATTGGATGCTGTGATAGTTTTTCTTTTTCACCTACTACCAGGTACAATGTCACACCTGTTGGCAATTGTTGGATGGCAGGTACAGAGCCCTGGAGGAAATAGTGACACCCTGTGAAATTGGTTCTCAACTTTAGTGAATCCTAGAATTACCTGGAAAGATTGTTTAAAATATAGATAGAAGAGTTACAATACGACCTAGCAATTCCACTCCTAAGTATATACCCTAGAGAATTAAAATATATCCATACAAAAACTTGTACAAATATATTCATTGCAACATTATTTACAATAGCCCAAAACTGGTAACAGCTCGAATGTCCAACAACTGATAAACATAAAGAAAATATGAATACTCAACCAAGTGGAATATTATTCATCCACCAAAAGGAATTCTGATTCATGGGTGAACATTAAAAATGCTATTATAAGCAAAAGAAGACAAAAACAGTCAAAAATCACGTATTGCATGATTCCAGTGATATAAAATGTCCAGAGGAGGTGGATCCATAAAGCTACCACATAGATGACTGGTTGCCATTGGCCTTCTGGGGGGAGATGGATGAGGAAGGACTACTCGGGGATATGGATTGTTTTGTATGTTTATGAAAATGTCCTGGACTTAGGCAGTAGTAATAATTGCACAACTTGGTGAATATGATAACAATTTCTGAATTGTATACTTTAAAATAGTGATTATTATATCTCAATAAAAAGGAGAAAAATCACAAGTAGATTTCTGAATTTTTTTCCCCCAAAGAATCGAAAACCGTTTAGAGTCCATAAAATGCCAAATACGGAAACATTTTTATTTGGATGCAGCTGGTCTGTTAACTATACTTTGAGAAGGAATGCATCTTTTCCTTATGTGTACAAATGTCCTAAGCCATAGCGTTGTAGAAATATTCATATACATTCACAGTTCTGCAAAGTTCATCATTTTGCCTTAGGAAATACCTGTAAAAGTAGTACTAAATACTGTCAAGAGTCTTCAGAATATAAAAATCCATAGTGGGTTCAGAAAAAAAAACCCATAGTGGCTTCTTTCCTAATCATTGCTATAAAATCAATACGTTTAATGATTTTTAGCCCACATTGTAGGTGTATATTTTTACTCTTAACTTAACTTGTTCTCCAGAATAAGCAAATTGCCACCTCTTAATGTCACTTAATAAGAGTCTAAAATACTCTAATTTTAATATTATTAATTCATTATTGTAGCAAAATTTAGCATCAGGCAGGTCTGTACATTGGTTTTATATACTAAAGACCCAGTTTCTAGGGCAGTGGTCCTCAACCTTCCTAATGCTGCGTATTTTCATTGTTACAAAGGGGTCACAACTCACAGGTTAAGAACTGCTGCTCTAGGGCCTCACCATCCAATGGAGTGGTTCTCAACCTCAGCTACACATTAAAATCAACTGGGAAGCTTTAAAATATATATCTGACCCTGAATTCTACCCCCAAGAGACGCTGATTTTATTGATATGGAGTGCAGACTAGACATCAGGGTTTTTTTAATTTCCTCAGATCATTCTAATCTGTGACTGAATTTTGGAACCATTGTTATAAGGAAGAGATTAGCCCATACAGAGATTCTGTAGCATTTTATGACAAGTGGAAAGGCAGAATTGTCAGCCATGTCTGTGGGAGCTCAGAGACCCCATCCCTCACCAAGCCTGGAAGTGGAGGATGGCTCAGGGAAGCCTTCATGGATGCAGCAATCCTTGAGCTGAGGGGTGGGAAGGAATTGTCCAAGTGAAGATGGAGCTGAGAATAGAAGTGATCCAGAAAGAGGAAGGATGCAGGAAGAGGTGGCAGAGCCTGCATGTCAACCAGAGGAAAGGCTTAAGAGACGTGTCATGTATTTTCTAGCTGGCTACAGCCCTTGGAGGTTTCCTCCAACACCGTCTTGAGTTGGTGAGCCTGGGACTTTGATGTCATCTTCTTCCTTTCTTTCAATTGAGGAAAGGCACTAATATCCCAAACCCTGAATGGTGGGCTCACAGTAGAATGAAAGTTAGCAGTGCTGACTTTTCCAGCAACACCGAAATGGATCCTAGTTTATAAAGTGGTTCGTACATGTCTACCCACATCAATCTCAGTGCCACTTTTTTGGAAATGCCTAAGCCCATTGTCCCAGGTAAAGATCCTATATGGTCCCCCAAGTAAGTAGCAATTGAAAGAACTCAGGCATAGCACAAACCAGGCAACTGCTAGGAAGGAAACTAACAATGTCTTTCCTTCAAGAAATGCTTATTTTTTTTTTCTTTTCCCCAAAAGAACTCTGGAGGTTGGATAGTTACTGTCTAATCACGTCAACAGACCCTGCTGTGGGTTCCTGGCCCTGAACTCTTGCTATCTTTCTAATCAGATTGCTACACAAAACTAGGTGGTTCTCACGTAGGGTAAACAGTCCGTGCGTTATTTCTACAGGAATACTTGAGGTTGTAGAGAGGTTGCCTTTATCTGGTGTGGTGGAGTCATTGATATAACAACGTATGTTTTTCTTATTGAGTCTGGGTGGTCACTTCTATCATGTGACTTTAAAGACCTGACAGAAAAGAAGCTTAGCTCTTGGCGAACATTTAATACCACAGGTAACATGAGCATAGAAGCCAGGCCTTCTGTTAGTTGTTTCCAAAACGTATATATTGCGTCCTGGCTTCTGTGATCCTTTCACAAAGAAGTTTGCTTTTTTCTTGAATCCCACCTCAAACAAGGGAGATTTAACAGCCGGCCCAAGATTAGAGTCATGGGTGTTCTATTGTGAATAGGCAGAAGGGCCTTTAGGCTTCTGATCCGCTATATAAATGAATGGTCCATTGTCTATAAGGGGTTTGTACTTGAACAGCCACCTTAGTCTCTGTTTTCTGGGGTACTTTATACTTATTTGTTCTCATCAAGTATTTTAAAGCACACATGCACACACACATACACACTCTAATATTTGAAACTTAACTTTAGCATTTAATCCTCATATATTTACTGATTTGTGTTACCTTAAAATAATGAGCAGATAATGCTGTGATTTTTGCGTGTGACTGAGTGAAGATAATTTCTCGCAGAACTTTTTATGTACATCACATTTTAGTTATATTACTTTTTTAAACAAGTCATCCTTCAAAATTATTTTGCTCAGCTTAGCTCTGTGACCACAGAATGTAACCGATGAATATTTGACCCAAAAGGTCAATAATCTAAAGGTATATGAATTTTAAAACTTCTCTTCTCCTTCCTACTTTTTTATTCCCTGTGTTAACAACATGCAATCTCTATACTCTATAACATAACGAAACACATATATACATGTTATTTTTCTTAGGTTAAGATTTTGGGGGGAGTTTGTTTTCATAAAAATGTGAATTTCTGTATGTGTCCCCTTCCAAATACATGTATTATATGTTTTCATCTCTTCCTTTTATCAATAAATCATAGGTATATTTCTAACATTATTTTTTCTTTCTTTCTTTCTTTCTTTCTTTCTTTCTTTCTTTCTTTCTTTCTTTCTTTCTTTCTTTCCTTCTTTCTTTCTTTCTTTCTTTATATTGAGACAGAATCTCACTTTGTGGCCCTCAGTAGAGTGCCGTGGCTTCATAGCTCATAGCAACCTCCAACTCTTAGGCTTAAGTGATTCTCTTGCCTCAGCCTCCCAAGTAGCTCGGACTATAGGTGCCCACCACAACACCCTTTTTTTTTTTTTTTTTTTTTGTAGAGACAGTGCCTCACTCTGGCTCAGGTTGGTCTCGAACCTCTGAGTTCAGGGCAATCCACTTGCCTCAGCCTCCCAGAGTGCTAGGATTACAGGCATGAGCCACAATGCCCAGCCTGTAACATTATTTTAAATAATATACTGTTAAACTAGTGAAATACATACTAAAGGTTATTTATATCTAAATATATATTTAATATAAAAGTGTTTCATTAACTTTTAGACCTCACTTCCTGACTTCCCTTGCTCTCTGGGCCCCATCTGGTCCCCATCTACTCATGCTTCAAATATTCTTTTTGCCCTTCCATCCCCATAATAAACACATGCTGTGTATATATACACACACTTGCAAACACATTGGAAGCTCAGGCCAGCAAGGAGCTCACATCATGGTGAGTGATAACTGCGGGCTACTGGTGTGCTTAACAACCAGCTCTTGTGGGCAGGGAGCTGATAGTGTTTGCCTAGGTCGGTGGTTTAAATATTGTCTTCCACCATGGTCCTTTTTAGGCTACTAATGTTAGATCAACCAGCTCCCAACTTTTCTGAAGTTTTAACAACTAGCTCTCACAAATCTGTATGAATAGTCGGGCTGCCGCTGACTGAGGCTGTGCTGCCAGCGGTAGAAGGCTGCCTTATACCAGGCCCCCTGGAGCTGGTGGAGGAACTCATCTAAGCAATAGCTTCTTTTTCAGGAAATCCAAAAAGTCATCTCAGCCCCTTGCTTTAATCTGAAGTTGGAAAGGTTATTCCTTGTCTTTCTAAGGATTCCATGAGTCCCTTCTAAGTACTCTAGGGATATTTAATGTGGGTTCCAATCTGAGATTGAACAACCAGGCTTTCACAGACTATGTGAGCTCCTCTGTTTTACCACTGCTGATGCTAGGAGTTTGCCCAGGTTTGCTGCAGGAAGTAGGAAAGCCCTTCTCAGAACCCACTGTCTCCAGCATCTGGAATCCAGAGTTATACTGAAAAAGGGAACATGGGAGGTCAAGTACCATCCTAGGTGGTCCTTAGGCCCACTGTGTTTAAAGCCCTCTCTCCTGGTGAGTGACTCTCCCTTCATGGCAGCATGACAATAACTTCCACAACCCCCCCCCCACCAGCCCCCACCCCCCCTTCCCTGAGGTACAAGGTGGTACCCAGCAAGACTAACTTTAAATCTCTGGGGATCTTTGAATTAGGAAGATAGCTATAAATGTCTCATAAGCTTTGTTGGCTCCAAAACTTAAATCAAGGGACAGCAAAGGGAAGATTTAAAGAAATTAAAATCTAATGGCAAGTCAGTAATTATAAAACTCCAGCATTTTCCTTGGCCTGTTTTGATTCAATTGCCCTGCTTTTTTTGTTTTGAGAATCAGGATCTTAGAATTGCACCTCCAGGAATGACATTCTGGGCTTGGTAGGGCCGGGCCTTAGGAAGCTAATTAGGAAACGTTAAAACCACTTCTGCTTCTCAGAGAAAAGGGCCTTTCAGGATGGCCCATAGTAAAATCACTGGCTTTGGGACCCTGGCTTTCTTCTAAAGAAAGCCTTTTGGGGCTGAGATGGCCGATGGGACTTAGGAAATTGAGAGAGACTGGAAAGAGATAAAAGCTCTGCTTAAGGCCTCATTCATTCAATTATCAAATATTTACAGGATCCCTCTGGTGGGATATACCCTTCCATGTGGAACTTATATTTGAGTGGGGCAAAAAAGGCAATAAGCAGATGAACTAGTAAATATATAAAATATTAGGTAGTAAAAAGGGCTAAAAATGAAAACAGAATATAGGCTCGGCACCTGTAGCACAGTGGTTATAGCGCAGGCCACATGCACCAAGGCTGGCGGATTTGAGCCCAGCCTGGGCCAGCTAAACAACAATGACAACTGAAAAAAAAAAAATAGCCAGGCGCACCTGTAGTCCCAGCTACTTGGGAGGCTGAGGCAAGAGAATCGCTTAAGCCCAAGAGTTTGAGTTTGCTGTGAGCTGTGACACCAGGGCATTCTACCCAGGGTAACATAGTGAGACTGTCTCAAACAAAAAAAAAAAAAGAGAGAGAGAGAGAGAAAAGAAAAGAAAACAGAATATGGAAGAGGATAGGGATCCCAGGAGAATTTGGGGGCCATTCTACATAGCTGATCAGGAAAGCCCCACTGGGAAGCTGTTATCAGAGGAGAGATTGCAGGGAGTGGGGAGGGAGCTCTAGGAACATGGTCTAAAGGATGTTGCATCAGAGGCTCCAGGAAGGACGAAGACCAGGCTTGGTTTGAGGGCACAGTTCTCTGCAGGCCAAGAGATCTAAGCATACATGTAAAATGGCCCTGAGCCTAAAGTGCTGTTGCTGCAGGGTCAGAGGCTGGCCCACTTTGGCTAGGCACCTGAGGCCCAGGGAATGACAGCCACCCTCAGGGTTAGATGGTGTCTGCCTTGCAGGCTGGGTACCTTCTCATGGTTCTAGCTCTTAAGGCAGGATTTCTAGGGAGAGGAGGAACCAGCGCTTCTGCAATGCTCCTTCAGGAGCGCCCCAAATCTAAACAACTGCCAGATTACTTCCCAAGAATGATAACCCTGCCAATCGCCTCTGCATTTCAAGAAGGCAATCTGGGGAGCCTGCCCCTCCCTCCCCTCTCTCAGAGTGCTTTGTTGATTCCTGCTTGTCCTCTGAGGTCTTGCTGACAGCAACAGTGCCCTGACAGTAAACTCATTGTCCAGATGTCACTCCCACACTTTGTATGGGTGAAGTCTGTCTTTTCAAGTCTGTGGGTACAGGTGATATTGACAGAGCCTGGAGCTGTTTGCAATCACGCCCCTTTCCTCTACCACCTGCCCAGCTCTTTGGTTTTGATTACTGAGTGCCAGGTTGATCTGTTTGCCCTTGGGATTGTCTAGAAGTCTCCACTATGTCACGTTATTGGGCATCACATTTAATATGTCCTTGACATAATTTTCTAAACTCTCCACTGAATTTACCAATTCAATTCCTCCCACTGAAGACTATTTTATTAGTGAGCTACCCTTTCTCTACCACTTGGGTTAAAAGCTGCTAAGCTGTAATAGGCCAACTTTCCTCTGGGCAAGTCAATAAATTTCTATTCTCAAGCCTTGTAGGGGTCTCTGCCTTACTTCTGAAAAGCCATCGAGAACGTGTAGAACAAGAAGAGCAGTCCCCAGAGTTCCATAGCCATCTTAAGAGTCCTTCTTAAGTGTTCCCAGGAGGTCATAGGACTTTCCCTGATGCCTCTCTACAATCTTGTTTCACAGATTTTATTAAAATTGGTGAAGGACTTTCTGGTCCAATGCCACACAAAAGAATACTTATCGATTGGACCTGTTAGTTTCCAACTGACTGATTTTTCATTTGCTGATGGAAATCATGAGCGTTTCCAAAATGCACAGTTCTTGTGCCACAAAGCACAACAGGCCACCTAGGCTGCCACCCTGCACATGTACCTCGGCCCAGCAGCAAGGTTCCTAACCACGAAGCACATCGGGCAAGAAAGAAATGACAGCACACTAATGGAAGACCAAGAGCTTCTCTTACCACCCCTTACACTTTTGGAAATAGTCACTACACCTAAAAGAGTCTAGCTCCAAGGACAAGATGAATATCGAAAGATCTGCTTCGCTTAAGGAAACAATTAGCCACTGTGGTTTTCCAAAACATTAACAATAATATCAAAAACTTCTTTCTTAGCCACTAGAAAGAGAAAAGGTAGAGAGAATAATATAACCTTTAGTTTTGATTGAGAAAGATGCCGGAAATGCTCAGCGTCCCATGAAATCCATTTGAATGGATCCTGTTTCCGTGTGCCAGCTGGAGGGAATGTTATTTATAAAAGCAACAAGCAACATTCAGTAAGGAAGCAGAACCTGTGAAATAATGTGGAAAATTTTTATTTCTAAACTTCCATTCTTAATGCTTTTTCTCACTGGGGGTTTATATAAATTAAACAGGTTTTACTTGAGTATATTTCCAAAACTCCCCAAATCTTTCCCTTCAGGGAGTTCTTTCTGAGCATTTTTATTTGCATGGAATTTCACAGGTCCAAAGGGGCAGATTTTGAATATCGTTAAATTTAGGCACTGCCTCCTAGATCAAAATGAACTCAGAGACTATGTTAAAAATCCACTGTGATTCTTAGAGGATGGGCCCCCTGAGGGTTCTGTGGGATACAGCTCACCCCCGCCCCAGCCTCTACCTCCCACCTCCTGCTCCAGCAGGGTCAGTCTCCGAAAAGAGGAGATTCGGGAAGTCACAGATCTCCTTATGAAAATATCTTATTTTTCATCATCTGCATTAAAATAAATGAGGTTGTTCTGGTGCTAAGTCTTTGAAGTCGAACATACTTGTTTCCAGAGAAACAATGACAAGTATTAAAAGGTTTTAATATGGGAAAAGACAAGCACATAACTATTCAAGCATATGAGCTGGTCTTTGGGATGTTTAATATTGTGGCTATCTTGACAGGACTACCACGACTAAGGTATCAAGCTCTTTGCCCAGATTTTGATACTCTTACAAGACTAAAAATCAAGGTGTCTTCATCAAGTGTTCGCTTTCTTGTGGAGATTGACCAAGCACAGGTAGTCACTTGTAAAAGTTTTGATAATAGCATTAATTATTTTAAATCTATTAAAAACCACTCTCTATTTATAATTAACATAAAAACATGTCACCCATGGGGCGTCAGAGTAACAGTTCAAAGACCTAGCCTGGAAGCTAATAAGTCATGAGTGGTGTCTGTCTCAGAACATCAAGAGTGACACCTGTGAAATAAAACTTAGAGCTAAAACTATGTACAGAAACATCTCATCAGTCATAAATGGCAACTCCTCAAAGTAGCAGGAGCCTTGGAAGCCATCTTATTCAAACTTCTTGCAAGACTGGGACCTATCAGCATTGCCCCAAGGCTCAGAAGTGACCAGCTATGCTCTATCAGGAATGTCACTAGTCCTTAAAGGTTTCATGAGGGGCTGAAGCTGTCCTCTGTGTTGAGACCTAATGAAGCCACACACAAACCCTTCTCCCACCTTGTCCTGCTCCTCTCTCTCTCCTCCTCTGCTCCTAAGACGAAGACATAAAGGACCTAGTTAGCTCCACCGCTGAAGGTCCTGCTGAAGGACCCAAACTGACCAAAGCCCTCCAGACAAGCTGCGAAATTAGCCCAGCCCCTCTGGCCCCATATAAAAGGGTCTCCAACTGCTCCTACAGGCAGATACCACCTTTGCACTGCACAGGTGGGTCACCCTCCCCTTTCAATAAACCTGGCCTGAACATCTCCATTCAGGTCTTAGCTGTGGGCACCACCACTTGCACCTTTCACTCTGGACCTGACTTGGGTTTCCTAGAATGATTCACCCCCCCACACCAGGTGCCTCTGGAAGGACCTCCTGCTGGTCCCTACCTCATCCCAAAGTACAAGTTCTTCCTTCCATTTACAGCCAATGGTGCACATGTCTATATACATTCGCTTTTAAGGGAGATGAAAGATTATCTTACTAGACAGAAGATGAGCTGGTGTAGATTATTAATGTTCAAGGTTCATAAACCAAATGCAGCACATGTTTAGAATTTAAGGAAGAAGATGTTCTATACGTGGCCAGGCTTGTGCGATCCTTGACAATGCTGCAAATCTACTGCTGGGAAGAGAAACAATGGGGAAGCTTCGTTCTCCAGACTGCCTCAGCTTATGAGCTGATTTTTCGTTTTCATTTGCTGCCCCCCTTTTGATTTTGCTTTGTAAATATAGATTGATGTTAGTTTAGTGTTATCATTTTCAATTTAATTTATTGAGGGTTATTAGGTTAAGGATTATTTGAATATTTGGTTGATGGGTAGTAGCATTAATAGTACCTTTGGTTTCTAGCTTTCAGATAACTAGTTATTAAGATACACCCACATTAAAGCTTTAAATAGCAATCATCCATGTCACTAATGCTAAAGAAGACGTGTACGATCCCCACACCACCAAAGGCCACCTCTACCTAATGGTTGATGACAGGAAATCTCATTGGTGCAGTGTGTTAACTGAATTTGTGAAGACCGAGTGGCCATGTGCTATCAATATAAATGTAATAAAATTAATGTATTCATTTTCAACTTACAGGGCATTACTTTAGCGCACAGTATATCTATAAGCTCAAACTGCGAGCTGTTTTTCTTGGTTATCGCCAGGTTCTTTTCAGTTGAAAAGGAATAAAGAGTCAGGTAGGTAGGTTAGAACCTTTGTTTTCCTTCATCCCACATCCCTGAAGTAGGCCACAATTAAAACAAAAGCTCAGTGGGTAGGGCGCTGGCCACATACACCCAGGGTGGTAGGTTCAAACCCAGCCCAGGCCTGCTAAACAACAATGACAACTGCAACAAAAAATACCTGGGCGTTCAGGTCGGCAACTATAGTTTCTTGGGAGGCTGAGGCAAGAGAATCACTTAAGACCAAGAGTTTGAGGTTGCTGTGAGCTGTGATGCCACAGCACTCTATCCAGGGCAACAGCTTGAGACTCTGTCTCAAAGAAACAGAAAACAAAAAGGTGGAAGAACCACTGCTTTAAAACACAACCTACTCTACAACACGTTAAAGTTGCCGAGGACTACGCACAAACTTTCTCTAGGGGATATGGTCAGGTCACCAAGAAAATGTTTTTGCATAAAGGAAACTAAATGGGTGAAGAACTTGTTTACTTTTGGTTGTCTTACACCCAACCTGTGCATTTTCTGAAACACACGTAAAATTGTGCTGGCTATTTATCTTACAAGAGTATTTTATGATTTGAGTATGAGTTGGCATCAAGTAAATCTGAAAGGCACATTCTTTAGAGACCACTGTCTCAGTTCTTCTGAGGTTTAAAGTCTTCCTTTTTTCTTGCTGAGGCGAGGCTCGTGGTAATCTTGAATTGTGTAAAGACCTTAGAAATAAATCTTCTTCCAGAGAACAGGAATGGAGAGCATCTCTCAAGTTTCTTTACTTCCAATGTCTTGGCAATGCCTTAGTGATAATATTAATAGAGTAATTTCTTCAAAAAGAAAAAAAAAAGAACTACGTTTTGATCAGTGTGCTTTTCTATAGATAATTTGAAATCAAATATTGAAATATACACGTATGCTCATTTGAAAAATCAGGATAATATGGAAATACTAAATAAATCATGAATAGTGTAGAAGATCAATTAAGTCACCTATCTAGGCCGGGTTCCAAGATGTGGGCCAGTGGTGGGCGTGAAATACGTGTAGGAATGGGCAGATTCCACGAAGCAGGAAATTGTACAGAGTGCTGAATATTCTCAAAGTGCAGAACCTTTTTCAGAAAAGTCAATTTGTCCTTCCTTCTAGAAAGAGTAAAAGGAGTACAGGTCTCCCCGCAGGCACCAGAGACCCATTTGCACTGTCAAGACTTTGGATAGCAATCTTCAAAGGGCAGCTGGAGCACTTTCTTCTCACATCTGCTTTTCTTGGGCCCCACATACCATCCATTGTATCCTTTGGGAATAAAACCTGAAAGAAAAAGAACTGAATTCAGTTTCAGTTGAGATTAGCTTAGCAATTTTTATGATTCTAATGGTGAATTATTAGCCTGAAGTCCTGGAGCTGTCTGACATTTTAACGATCTTTTGATTTAGATTGGCAGGTTTTACGGTGTCTGGTGTCTTCAAACACAGAACCGTCTGTTCTTAAAATATTTGATCAGTGTAAAAGAACTAGGTGCGGCCGCAGAACTCCTTGTGCTGTCGTGAATGCAGGCCGGTCTCCCCTGATGGACACAGCTGTGCAACGTGCAGGGGCTGTCCTCAAATGCTGGACCAACATGTCCATGTGCAAACAATAAAGGAACTCGCCTCCAACTTGATCCTTCTGTCGGAGAGTAACTTCCTACTCTGTTCAGCCATCCCAACAGTTCCCGGACAGAAAAGTGAGGGGGATATACCTCCTTCCCCAAGTTCGGCAATTTCCCATCTGTTATTTGCTAAGAATTTAAAGGCTTGACCAGCCAATTCCTTTTTTTAATCTTTGCTTAATTATTTCAAAGAATTTAAAGCATTCTTCCCCACCCCTTTGTTTTTGAGACAGAGTCTCAAGCTATTGCCTTGGGTAGAGTGCCAAGGTGTCATAAGGCACAACAACCTTCAAGCTTGGGCTCAAGCGATCCTCTTGCCTCAGTTTTTCTATTTTTTGGTAGAGACAGGTTCTCACTTTTGCTCACGCTAGTCTCGAACTCGTGAGCTCAAGCTATCTTCCCACCTCGGTCTCCCAGAGTGCTAGGATTACAGGTATGAGCCACTGCACCTGGCCCATTCTTCACTTTCTAGACATGCGGTGGACTCCTCTTACATAAATAGAAACCATTAGGAAAAGCACATTACATGTGAGAAGAGCAGTCAGTCACACCACTCACTTAGTGTTCTGTTATTAAGGGACAGGAATGGCCTCGTAAGATCACATTTTGATCCATCTGGAATCAGTACCGCTTAAATTTCCTCCACTGATCAGTATGACCACCCTTGAGAGTGACCTGAGGAATAAGATAAGGATTCACTTAAGGTGTTGTAACTGCTGGATTTTTTAAGCATATTTGTGTGATGTGATACACTACTCACAGAAAGACAAAAGAAGAGGTCCATCAGAAACAGTAGAATCTTTGTTTACCAATTACTTTTTCCCTGTTCACATGATCCTTAGGAATCATCGATTATGTACCAGGATTTGTGCCCACACCGAGGTGAATAGTGTAAAGATTGCGTCTGCCGTCTAATGCTTGCAGAGAGGTGAAGGATGCCATCAATTTAGCAGACATTTGCCATGCAAGATGAAAGTGCTAAGATACGATAGAAGTAACACCTTTGTGACAGCACCTGGGGACTGCCCCTAACTGAGGCTGAGAGCAGATAGGGAGTGTTCCCGGAAGAAATGCTGTCTAAGACGAAACAGGAAGTGTGGATGGGAAGCCAGGTGAGAGAGATTATGGAGCAGAGAAGTATCACATTCAATTCCTCAAAAAGGGGTGTGAGCATTTCCTGGAACAGAAAGGTGTCCAGAAAAAGGGCTTAAGAGGTAGACATTGCCAAGAGCAACCACTGGATGGTTTAGAACAGTCAAGTTTCTATTTTATAAACATCCCACCAGGGGAAATGCAGAGCGGAGACTAGAAAAAACTGGCTAAGAATATCCACTGCGGTAGCTGGGGTGGGAGGAGATGGCAGCCTTGCTTGGACAGATGCAATGGGGATGGACCAGGAAGCTGCACGGGTGGGATGGTGGGAGACAGGAGTTGTGCAGAGAGAGGACCGAAAACCCAGCATGCCATTGAGAGAAAGTGGGCAGGGACGTGGACGGGGGTGCCACCACCCAAGGGAGGGAATCTGTTGTGGAGCAGGCTGGGAGCAGGCTGAATATGATTTTGAACACACTGTCTTCAGTTTATCTGTGGAATAGATAGAACTATTAGAAAAGTGCATGTGGTCAAGAGAAATAGAAAATGCAGATCTGAGGCCAGGCTCAGTGGCTCACACCTGTAATCCTAGCACTCTGGGAGGCCAAGGTGGGAGGACCCCTGGAGGTCAGGAGGTCAGGATTTCAAGACCAGCCTGAGCAAGAGTGAGACCTTCTCTACTGAAAATAGAAATATTAGCCAGGTGTTGGGAGCGGGGAGCACCTGTAGTCCCAGCTCCTTGAGTTACTGTGGCCGATTGCTTGAGCCCAGGAGTTTGAGGTTGTGTGAGCTAGGCTGAGGCCCCAGCATTCTAGCCCCAGTGACTGTCTCAAACAAAAAAAGAAAGAAAGAAAACTAAATTGCAGATCTGAGGCTGGAAGTGAGAACAGGGTTGAAAATGGTTGTAAATACAAGATAAGTAAACAAGTGGAAAATTTAGATCTTCTTTCATATTTTTCCCCTTGGATTGCTTTGTGAATGTTAACTTTATAAGCATCTTTTGGAATCTGCAAAGGGAAAACAGAATCTCCCACATTTATCTTTCATGTAACTGTGACAGCACTATAATTTCTAATGAGGTTGTTTGCTTTTAACATTATTGCTGGTAACCAAAGAGAAAAAAGAGCAAGGAAGAAAAGAAATACCTGTGGGAGGAATTAGATGAAGAACAGCTACACAATGAAATATAGTTTTAATATACATAAAAGGAAGTATTTCCAAGTTCATAAAATACTTGCAGTAAAAACTAGTTGCATAAGGTAATACAGTGTGTAGGTGGGTTTTTATAGATCAGTTTTTTAAAGGTTACTTCTCAGCTTACTAACTTCCAGAATTAGTGCTTTTGTGCCTTTCTTGATTTTTATGGGGGCAGTTAAATTCAGCTCGGGGACATGGAAGTGTCTTTCCCCAACTGCAGCCCCCACCAGCGTTTTTACCGATGACAAAACAGATGCAGTTCAGACACAGACAAGGCTTTGACCAGTGAGAGTGACATGCAATGGCTTTCTGAGGGTCATGAAGAAAAAGAGGTACTCTTTTTTGATAAATTATCCATTGTCCCCCAAATTCACATTGTGAAACAGAAGGAAAAATCAACATATTTCTGACCTACACTTTATTCATCCTGAATTTGTTTATAACATTTAAAACCGTTTTTTTAATTAAATCCTAAAGAGGTAGATCATGTATACATTAATGCATTTTAAGTATAGAGTATAAATGTCTTAACAACAATTAAGAAAATGGGAGGGATATAAAACTGTTTTTAAAGCAGTCTACAGCATGGCATCATAATTCATCTTCTATAGAAAGGGGGAAGAAACATCATCACCAGGCTCACATACAAGAACACAAATGCCTTTTGCATTCTTAAGATGGGAAGCCCGCACACTGTACTCCAAGCCAGAATCATTGTACATAGTTATGACTCAATAAAAAATAATTAAAAATTAAAAAAAAATAAATAAATAAAAAAAAAATAAGAAAATCAAGGATTCCCCTAGTATGCTTGTGTGTTTTTTCGGATTAATTTTTCAGCATGAATGTTGTAGGTATGCTTGTCCTGATCAGGCTCTAAGGTCAGTAAGGAACGTGAACTCTGATAGTGGTTTCTGTATATTCTGTAGCGACTGAAGAAAAGCAGTGTCCACCCTGTGTCTTGGTCTACTGGGGCTGCCGTAACAAAATGCCACAGACCAGGTGGCTTAAACAATAGAAATTTATTTCTTCACTCTCGCAGAGGCTCAAAATCCAAGTTCAAGGTGTCAGGAGATCTCTCTCCTAGGCCTGCAGACTTCCCACTGCGTCCGTCCGTGCTTTCCCCCCGTCTACATGCATGTCTGATATCTAAATTTCTTCTTGTAAGGATGCCAGTCGGATTGGTGTAGGGCACACTCTAAAGATTGCATTATAACTTAATTACCTCTTTAAAGACTTTCTGTCTAAATACGATTATACTCAAAGGTACTGAGGGTTCAGCTGTCAAAGTAGGAATTTGAGGTGTCCACGATTCAGCCCATAACAACACCCACTTGTCTCAAAGCAGCAGACAGGGGGAAGAACAATTGGAAAAGTTGTAGAAGCAAAAGGAAATGAAACTGTTTCTTCCTACCCCTAGGACTTTCATTTTTCCCCAAATGTATGGGGTTTGTTTTTGTTTTTGTTCATAATCCACAAATGAACATACATTTGGGGAAAAATGGAACTTTTAATTTGTCTAAATTCAGAATATAGAACTATAGCTTACAGAGATATTTTGGCAACCCCTAGAAATTATAATTGAGTATCGGTTCATGCAAACTCAGCTAGCAAGCCTAGCAAAGGTGCAAAGCCACCAGGGCTGGCGAGTTGTTTACAGGAATTTCTGAGGGATGCCACTTCTAAATTTGTACATGCTGCAGCTCGTGTTTCTGTAAATAAGCACGTACAGATTTTCTCATTTCAATTGCCGGTTTGGAAGAGAAGGTCTGAAAACAAAATAAACTCTTGCCTCCCTACAATGTCAATTATTTCTTCTATCCTAGTAAGAAGTACTGTATTTTTTAAGTTTATAAGATTTTAGTCCCAAATTGTAGTAAAAAATTAAATATATTTAAAATCAGTCCATAATTATCGTAAGAATAAATTATGTTAAAAATCTTCATGATATTGGGTGCCTCTGTGTGTGTGTGTTTCTCTTCAATCACTGAATCAGCAAATGCCTTTTTATAGTCTGAGCTTTCTCACAGTAACTGTTTTCCCAATAAAATGCATCACCTATATTGCAGTTTTTTCCAGCTAGTTATTAGGGAATGATCAGATAAAGCCGACACAGAAACAATTTATCGAGGCATTAATCACTGATGATATATTTAGGAGTCTTCAAAGTAATAAAAAAACAAGTACATACTACATAAAAGTAATTCCTAATGATAGAATTTCAACTCTGACAGCATAATGGCAGAAGCTATGCCTTTGGCGTCCTTCCTCTGTCAGTGACAATCATCAAAGGTCAAGCTACTTATTTTTCTGAAGATGTATTTTTGCTTCCTAGGGATTATCAAATCAGTAGTAACTGATTCTGTCTACCGTAAGTGTACTCCCCTAGCAGATTCCAGGACAAAAAAGTAGTGTTCCAACACTGGTGACCTAGGGCTTGCATTTTTAGAAGTCATATTGGACACAGGAAATTTCCCCAAGGTGTTGGACAGACAAAAAATGTTGGATAAGAGAGGCGCCTGTGGCTCAAAGGAGTAGGGCACTGGCCCCATATGCTGGAGGTGGTGGGTTCAAACCCAGCCCCGGCCAAAAACTTCAAAAAAATAAAAATATTGGATAATATAGAGCAAGCCCCCCCAACCTCATAAAAAGCCTTAAATGCATAGTCCAGATTTAAACCAAGAAAAGCAGATTCTCAGATTCTAGACATGAATAGTAACACAGAATGGGAGCTGGAGTTGATGCCATCAGGTCCCTTGGAAATCAGGAGCAAGGTGTTGATCAATAGCGAGGGTGGTGGGTGGACTACAGGGGGAAGGAAAACCAGATCCAGAGGTCACAGGAGCAGATTGCTGGAACTTAGCTTGTAGGACACAAAGAAATAGCCTAGAAAAACCAGAAAGAAGTTAAAAATCAGGTAGGCCATGAATGCATAAAATATATGTAGATACTAGTCAACATTATCATTTACTACCATAAAATATACACAAATCTATCAGAAAAGGTTAAAATTTATCAAAACCTACGCATACAAGCACAGACCGTGCATGGTGCCTTCACGGCGGGAGGAAATGGGAATGGATGGAAGGGGAAGGCTGGATTCTTAAACCATACCTGCATAAGATCAATGGCGGTCACATTGTACTACTGTTACAGTTACGTAGCCACCCCTTGTTGCTACTGCAGGAAGCTCAGGTGATGCAAGTATCTGCTTAAAATGTCCTATGACGCTCGTCACCTCTGCACAAACAGTTTGGCTCCCCAGTATTGGTATCACGGTAAAAAGCAATCTCTCACAGTTCTCACGTGTTTTTCATCATGTTTACAGCAATCCTGTAACACCAGGGACCCATCCAGAGTTCCATTAGTGATTTCGGCAGCACTCACAAGAAGCAGACTCAAGTCATGGCATTGCAAAAAAAAGCTGGATTATTCCAGTGGACTGTAGATTGAGAGCTGTAGCTGTGATTGTCACCACTTCAAGATAAATGAAACCAGCATAAGGACTGTTGTTCAAAAAGGAAAGAAAAGTCATGAAGCTGTTGCTGCAGCTATGCCAGTTGCAACAATGGTTAAGTTTGGGGGAGTTAAAAGTTACACACAGATTTCCAGCTGTGTGGGGAGTGGTGCCCCTTACCTGTGTTGTTCAAGAGTCAACTGCGTATTTGAATTCATTAATAAACAGGGAGTTAAAAATATGTTTGAAAATGAAATATGAACACTCATACGTACTTACTCCTGATTGAGTTTTTGAAATTCCAACTTGCATTGCAAATTACTTAAGAGTGTATAATAACAATATAAATGTTATAGAAAAAAGCCAAATACTTATAAGAACAATCATGACACTGAATTTTTTAAAACTGGAAATCAATTAAATTGCTCATTTTAAAACAGTAGAATAAACAATGGTAAATTCAAATAAATAGAAAGAATGGAATAAAGGAATAGAAAAAGACATATAAACTTGTACAAATCAATTTCGAAAAGATAAACAACCCAATAGGAAAATAAGCAAAGGCATAGAAAAGTAAAACTTGCAAGTAATACTGCATATCCAATACATATTTCAAAATATCTTTAATCGCACTACAGATCCGGAAAACAGAAATTACTGTAATGAGGCACAATTTAACACTCACCTGATTGGATAAAATAGAAAAAGCATCAAATATTTGGAGAAGATATGAAAAATAGGAAATCTGATTATAGTGTATATTGCTATAATCACTGGAGAGCCATCAGGCAGAGTCCAGCTGGATGGGAAAACATATGTTTTATACCTTACAGTTCCACTTCTGTGAACATATTCCGAAAACTATTCCTCCAGGACACTCACTGCCAAGTGTATACATAATACAATCTCATTAATACGAAATGTTTAAAGACTACACAAAGAAATGAAACATACCTATCATAAAAGTGTATATAAAAAACCCAATAAAATAAAATGGAACAATAATTGTAAAATAAAAAGAATTACAAAAGAATGCCAAAAAGAAATTGCTCAGAGAGAGAGGAAATTTGAATTCTTTCTTAGGAAATTTCTCAATTTCCAGACAAAGCAGAGAACTTGAAAATTTCTTTCCTATCACACACCAAAAAACTCCCACATTTTTTCCTATGTATCCACAAGGAAGAGACAAGTAGAAAGCAGGTCAATAAAACAAAAGTCACAGTAATGGAAGGTAAGAGAATGTGCCACCCCCAAATATGCCATGTTTGACATAGGGATTACATTGAGCTGGAGGCAAGAGAGAAAAAAATAGATACAACAAAGCTCTCTGTCTTCCCCCTATTTCCCTAAAGCAAAGCATAAACTTACAAAGGTGTTCTTTCTCCCCTCCTCCGCCCAGGGAGGGCGGAATTTAACCACAGAGAAGACTCTCGGCCTCATACCAGAGGAATCTGCATAACAGACTTCACTTACTGGACCTTGTCTTCCATTAGTCCCTTGTATATTTACTTTCCCACAATTTGCTGCCATAGAAACTCTAAGTTCTTTTTCTTTGTCATGTCACTTCTCTCCAAAATTTATTGTTGTTTTGTTAAGAAACTGTACAAACTCAAGTTCGAACCAGTCCTCTGAGTTTCTCAACACTGAATACTCCTGTCCACTATGCCTAGAAGAGGTCTGCCAGTTAAGTTCATGAACTCATCCTAGAAGAACACTCCGTACCTCAGGGCTGAGTATCTCTGCTGCCACCTTGGCGTCCTCCTCTTGGGAAGCGGTGCATTTCCACCACCACCCAGTCCACCCTTCAAAGCATTTCCAGAACTCTTTCTGGACTGGCCATCATGTTGTCATATTACCCTTGATGTCATGAATGTCACCAAAATGTCTTCTTTTTCAATATTTCCTTTATCTTTGGGTAAAGAAAAAAGCCATTGGGGGCCAGATCAGGTGAGTAGGGAGAGTGTTCCAATACAGTTATTTGTGTCCTGGCTAAAAACTCCCTCGCAGACAGTGAGGTGTGAGCTCCTTCCACGCTATTTTTGCACACACCTTTTCGCATGCCAAGATTTTCAATGAAGATTTTCTTCTGATGTTTACTTGGTCTGCTGTGCTTCTCACAGTCAGCCAAAGACTCTAACGGACAATTCGATGCATTTTTGCAACGATTTCATCAGCGCTGCTCATTACTGGCTGTCTGACCTCTCTTCATCAGTGACGCTTTCCTTCCCCTCAGAAAAGCATTTGATCTATCTGTACGCTGCCATTCTCTATGTGGCATTTTTGCCATAAACTTAGACTAACATGTCCCCGATTTCAGTTTCACTCTTACCACATTTAACAAGAAATTTAATGTTTGTTCATTGCTCTGATTCAAACTCTGACATTCTTACAATGGCGCAAAGAACACTCAACAATAGTAATGAACGCCACTCAGCAAGACACTGCCCCACGTCAACACAGACATAAGGTGAGACACTGACGTACCTACCAAGGTCATTAAACCTCACCAAGCTGTCAACAACTCCCGGAGGTGAGTTCATGAACTTAATTGTCAAGCCTCATATGTCTTTCCTTGTTAATCTGTCTCTTGTTGATTTATTGTTGATTTATTTTACAAGGCCCTAGCCAATGAACCTAAAAGGGGTAGAGGAATGACAAAAACCAAAATGTTAATATCAATTATTATAGAGCTGAAACAAACTTTATAAAATGTACAGTTTTATTTTATACTATAACATGTTATAGTCATAGCATCTTTGCAAGCAAAGAATTTCAAATTGAACAATAAGCCCAAATCCTCGCCAATAGAATTTTTTTTTTTTCAGTTTTTGGCCAGAGCCAGGTTTGAGCCCACCACCTCCGGTATGTGGGGCTAGCGCCCTACTCCTTGAGCCACAGGCACCACCCTTACCAATAGAATTTTTTAAGGGGAACAACATTTGTGTGCAAACAAGTACTCTCCTGGGAAGAGTCCAACACTACCTTCCCTGAGGGTCAGTGCCTAATTGCTTTAATCTCCAGTGAAGGCTAACAGCTGTGGGTATCTTGAACTTGTAAGAACATCATCATCTGAGTGAAGAACATGTGACTGCACAATCCTAGAAAGTGGCGAAAGTGTTAAGTGTTAAGCATCTTTTAGCACAAAGGAGCTGGTATACATTTTTCTTTCCCAAAGGAGAAAAAAGCAGATGTTGCATTATCGGTGAACTTGGTATAAAACGACATGATTTCAAAATGTATTTTTTCCCTTCAGTCAAAGTCTACCAACTGTCTTAGAAAACATCTGCAACTTGAGAGAAGAAAGATAGGGCGGCACCCATGGCTCAAAGGAGTAGGGTGCCAGCCCCATATACTGGAGGTGGCGGGTTCAAACCTAGCCCCTGCCAAAAAAAAAAAAAAAAGAAAGAAAGAAAGAAAGAAAGATAATGATCATGAATCTCATTCAAGCTAACAGACATGGTTTAAAAAAATAAACAAACTATGGTATATGTACACTATGGAATACTATTATGGAATACTATTCAGCCATTAAAAAATGGAGACTTTACAGCCTTTGTATTAACCTGGATGGAAGTGGAATACATTATTCTTAGTAAAACATCTCAAGAATGGAGAAGCATGAATCCCACGTACTCAAGTTTCATATGAGTAAAATTAATTACAATTATTGACACGGTGGGGGTGAGTTAAGGGTAGAGCAGAGAGATAAAGAATGAGGGAGGGGTGGGGAAAGGAAGAGCAGAGAGAGGGAAGGAGCGAGGGGGTGGGGTCTTGGGGCCTTGGTGTGCGCCACACCTTTTGGGGGCAAAACACAATTGTAAGACAGACTTTACCCAACAAATGCAACCAGTGTAACATGGTTTCTTGTACCCTCAATGAATCCCCAACAATAAAAAAAAAAACTATAAAACACTTAAAAATATAAAAAAGTTCTTCAAAACATTCCATTGTTAAAAATATGCTTGCCTTATTCATAACTTACTTCTACTCTACTGTCCATCTCTCAGTGTGAAAAAACCCTAAATTGCGCTTTTTTTCTTTCCAATTATAATTAGGTGAAAAATAATTGAGAAACAGAAGTATGGATGACAAATGTTATTCATGAATTTTACATCAGAGAAATCAAAGGAAGAATTTACAAAACAGTGCCTTGGTTGCGGGGAGGGTAAGGCATTTTAGATGGTACCTAATGGTGGTAATTCTATGTTCTATGTCTACCTGAGGTCTGGCATGACTAGAAGAACAGAAAAATCTCCTTAAATGACAAGGACATGCTTCAAGTTTTTTATATGTCAAACAAGAATCCAATTTTCTAAGGAGAAGTATATGGTGAAGAGACTGTATATACCTCTAAATAGCATTACTTCTAGGGTATAATGACTTTATCACAGAAAGACACGGCACCAACACAGAGTTGAAATTGGCAAATAGACAGACTTCAACTTCTACATCTCCTTGGCCACTAGGAATGGAACCAGGACATTATAATTTAGATGAAGGCTATGACATCTGATTTTTCTGATAGATACATATACCCCCAAATGGAAGTAAGTTATAGAAAGAAGGCAGGGAGTTATGTTTTAAAGATCAGTTTAATTGAATAGAGTGCAGGCTAAAATGAGGAGGAAATAAGACAACAGAAATGAACAAATCATAACGACAAAGAAGGGGGAAAAATAAAACATTCTCAATGAGAAAATGCTAAATGTCAGACTTAAATGGTAGACAATGTATGTGGTAAACTATGTTTGATTAGAAACGATTTATCTGAAGGTGGCAGGATCACATGGCCACACCATTTTATTGTTTTAATTTAGTGATTCTCTACTGGGGATGACTTACCTCCCACCAACCCCTTCTCCCCTCAAACACACTTAACAACTTCTGGAGATAATTTTGCTTGTCACAACTGGAGGTGGGTATTGGTGGCATCTAGTGGGTAGGTGCCAGGGATGCTAAGAAACTAACAAAACACAGGACGGCCCCTCACAAGAAAGAAATATCCAGCCTAAGGCATCAACTGTGTGCTGAGACTGACAAAACCTTCCAGGGAGGTTTCTTTCTTTCTCAAATCACAAGATCACATCATTTCCCTAGAGTGAATCTTCCAGGTAAAGGAAGATGTACGTTGGTCAAGGGTCCTGACCAGCTACATTTTAGTTGCTAGCATCCTCCTGAAATACTGACTCTCAGCACTTAATGCAGCTACAGATTACACACAAGGTTTTCAGATCCTAGTTGCCAAGATTTTTTACTCTGTGCCAATCTGGACCCTGTGGTTAATTGTAATCCTGCTCCTTTTCTCAAAAGTTTTACAATGTTAGAAAATATTTTGCGGGAATACAGTATCTGGAATCCAAACACTCTAGAACTTGAACAACTTGGAATGCGAACAAAAAATTCAAGCAAATTTTGCCCGAAATCGAAATACTGCTTAGGAATTCCAACGCCCAGCTCGTTGTTCGCATGTGTTTTGGTACCAGTGTCTCCCCAGCACTGGGCCACCCACGTGCTTTGTCCTGCAGTTCATTGGCGAAAGCTGTAATAAAAGCGTCTTGTTGTGATGTTTGCAGCTAACTTTATGCTTCCGGCGGTTTAGTTTTTTTAAAATATATAATAACAACTAAGTGTATTCTCCACGGATCATAAAACGTGTAGTGAGGACAATGAGAGTAAGAAGAAAGCTGTTAGAGCTACAATTAAAGTTAAGAAGGCTCTATTCTCTGAGCATGAAAGAGGTACACGTGGTCTCCCAACCACGTTCGGGATGCCTGAATCCACTGTTTGTACCAGTTTGAAAAATAAAGAAGCTATCAAAGCAGCTCATGGGGCAAAAGGGACGCTTACCTCTAGGATATCAAAAAATAAGGAAGAGATGGAAAAACTCCTCTTAGTTTGGATTAATGAAAAACAGTTGACTGGTGATATGACTTCTGAGAGGATGACTTGTAAGAAAGCCAAAGTCCTCCACGATGATTTACAGAAGGGCAGCCTGACTGTGTGCTCAAGAGGAGGAGTCTACAGCCCGTAGAGGGTGGCTCGAGAACTTGAGAAAAAGGACCGGGACCCACAGCCTTGTTATGCACGGAGAGGCTGCCAGTTCTAATTTGGAAGCAGCAACTTTTGTAAAGGAGTTTAAGGAGTTTGTCAACAGGGAAGGATGTTTCCAACCAAGTGAACAAGTGTGATGAAACAGGCCTTTATATTTTTAGGTTTTTATATTTTTAATTTTATTAACTTACATTTTTATTCACATATTATTTGTTAATATGTTACCTTAAAATCCAGTGTAGTTCCTGTTAAAATCATTTTGAACAGGGTACCCAGGAATAGATTAATCCAGTTTCTATTATTTTAACGGCAAAAATTGTCTTGGAAGTCAAATGATTTGTAACTTGAATGGATTCTGAGAACAGATTAAATTCAGATTTCAAGGCATCACTCTATCTGATTTTAGTTTTATTCTTTTAAGAAACACCAAATTTGGACAGTGCCTGTGGCTTAGTGGGTAGGGTGCCGGCCCCATATACTGAGGGTGGTGGGCTCAAATCCAGCCTTGACCAAACTGCAACAAAAAAATAGCTGGGCATTGTGGTTATAGACCCAGTTACTTGGGAGGCTGAGGCAAGAGAATCGCCTAAACCCAGGAGTTGGAGATTGCTGTGAGCTGGGTGACACCACGTTACTCTACCAAGGGCGATAAAATGAGACTCTGTCTCTACAAAAAAAAAAAAAGAAAAGAAAAACCAAATTCATAGCCAGACATTATCCTATATGATATAATTCCTGTGACAAATCATTTATCATTATTAAAAATTTTATTTTAAATTATAATTTAATAGATTACAACAAAAATCATTTTTAAGGAAGATAAGATGATTTAATCTTACTATTTTTAACTTATACCAAAATAAAAACCAAATTACTGTAAGAAAGTAGTATATTTTGATATATTTCTATTGGTATTTCTATAAAAATATACTATATATAGTGACTTAATGTTACCTTTCAGTGTAAGCTAGTGTGTAATTTTGCCCTGTTCTCACTGTGATAACTTGAGAATGATTACCATCATAATAATGCTCAGAGCATTTAACATGTAAAATATGAATGTTTTCTGAATACTGATTTATGGGAATTTACAACCTAAAAAATAGGCCATGTTTTTGATTGCCTACAAGGATCTTCTCTGCGAAGGCCAAATATCGGGCACGGGGTGGAGGGGAGAATAATTCCTTAAAACAGTTTATTACTTACATATAGATTTCTACGTCTGTACTGGGAGGGGAAGGGGGAAAGCACAAAAGCATTTTGTTGTTGTCATAGGTATTACGGTTAAAACCGAGGTCCGTATTTAGAGACTAATTGGAAATGGCCAAACATGCACAGCAAAGCAGAGTGTCCTGTGTTTTGACTACAATAGAAGATGTTTTCACAAAAGCAGAGTTAAGTCAACAATTCACTGTGACACGTCAGTATTTTACTCCAAAATAAATGATCACCATAAGATTTAAGACCCTTATACTCAATAGGAATGCCATAGAGTTGGGCAAGATCTTGATATTTCTTGATATTTCTGTCCTTACTGATTGTCAGTATTTAATAAATTCAATTATATACTATATCCAGAAATACTCATAAAGTCAATATTTTATGTTGTGCCTTATAAATGTTGCTTTAATGTAATGTGATAGTTATTAACACAAGCATAAGTACATGCAAATAGAAGCTGTATTTTTCAAGAAGTGTTTATTTCACATCGCTTATTCATATTATATGGTACAGAATAATTGTATGTCATTTAGGGTCAAAATTGCATGTCTCCATTTCCTAACTGTAATGGAACTATCCATGTCACATATTCGAAGTTTGCAAGCATAATCCACTGAACTTATTATAGAAGACTTTCTCCAGCCTATATCATTTTTCCCTGTCAAAGCTGTCAGAAGAACAAAAGGGTAGGCAGCAAAGTTACTGCACATTATCGTATTACACGTGAAGTCTTAAAGTGACACCGTTTCAGTATCTTGGAAGAACTTTTGACTTCATTTTAATTTCCCTACCAAAGTGTGTCCCAATTTTAAGAGCATAGATACACTGATATATGATAGGTTTCGACAGCCATAATATATTCCAACGAAGAATTACTTATATATATATATATATAAATCATCCTTTATATGTCCTTGATATATATAAAATCATTCTTCCCTAAGTATATATATATATATATGGTTAGGGAAGGATTTTATATATATAAAAAATTATGTATATATATAGGGTTATGGAAGGATGATATATATGGTAGAAACTGATTTTAAGACATAAAATATAGCTATTACTAAATCAAATTTCTTTGTATCTGCTTGATATAAAAACCAAATGTGCTTCTGAACCCGATTTAAAACAAGCGCGGCATAGCGGTTTTTGCCTATAATCTACACTACTTGCGAACCCAGGCAACAGAGATCCTATCTCTAATAAAAGAAAATTTGAAGCAAATTCATATAGGGTGCAACATATTTTACACTTATAATAGATGACAGATATCATAATAGGTAAGCATCACAAATTGTATCAAATTTTAAGAACGAACCAGAAATTTTCATTGGTACTATGGGACAAACTGAGTACTTTTGGAGGTAGAGTCTTTAAAAAGATTATTAATTTAAAACAATCCCATTAGGGTGGGTCCTAATCTAATGTGACTGGCGTCCTTCAAAGAGGAGATCAGAACACAGCAACACACAGACGACTACGTGAAGATACAAAGAGAAGAGGGATGTACAAGCCAGGAGAAAAGGCCTTGGAAGAAACTGACTTTGCTTTCATCTGGATTTGAACTTTCACTTCCAGAAAATAAATGAGAGATTAAAAAAATATATATTTCTTTTGTTTAAGGCACCCAGTGTGCAATACTTTCTTATGGTAGCCCTAGCAAACTAAAACAATTGGTAATTTCCAAAGTGAAGGTTTAGCTCTATATAAAAACATGACAGTGGCTCGGCGCTTGTAGCTCAGTGGCTATGGTTCCAGCAACTGGAGCTGGTGGGTTTGAACCCAGCCCAGGACTACCAAATAACAATGACAACTACAACCAAAAAATAGCCAGGTTTTGTGGAGGGCGCCTGTCGTCCCAGCTACTTGGGAGGCTGAGGCAAGAGAGTCACTTAAGCCCAAGAGTTTGAGGGTGCTGTGAGCTGTGACGCCATGGCACTCTACAAGGGTGACATCGTGAGACTCTGTCTCAATAAATAAATAAATATATAAATAAAAATAAATAAAAACACAACAGAGGTAAATTTTACTGTGACTGTTCTCCACTTCTTGCATTTAATATTTACCTTCTCTCTAATGGGCTTCCTGTATAATCAATGCTCCCTGAAATTCCCCAGCTCAAAGGGTTGCCCTTGAGTGGACACAAAATTCTCTTTCCTACCTCTACAAATATAATCTCAAAACAATCTTTTACTGACCTGAATTATTGCACAGGCTTTAATTACTGAGAATAGCTTAGTATATATCCATCTGTGAGGATATGTGTCTAAAAAAAGTAAATATGTGCCTACAAATACTAAATATAATATCTTTTTTACATAGCTGGTCTTTTGTGTATTTTGTTTGACTGTGATAGTAATGAGCAGGTGTGATACACTGCCATCTTCCCTCATTGCTGGTGACAGTATAAATTGGAAAGCAATTTGCCAGCATGTATCAAAGTCTTAAAAGTATTTAAGTATTTTCTCTTTCCCAAGTATTTTATTTCTGGGAGTATCTCAAAAGAATATATTCACCGAAGCTGACAAAAATTTATACATATTTGATAAAGTATTTTAGTATTATTCATATCATCCCCATCCCTCCAAAAAAAAAAAAAAAAAAAGCTAAATGTCTTATAATAGATTAGACAAATTATGGCGTTCCCATAGCACATAGGAAATAGTATGCTTTTAATTTGTACATCATGTTTCTGAAGACAATTTAATGGCTTAAAAATAAGTGAATTTTACCATTTTAAGTGAACAGATAAAGATATAAAAAGATTCTATGGTATAAAATTAAATTACCCCCCCAAATCAGAAACTCCCTTTACTTTGCTACTTTGTTTTACTATTCTTCTCCCCAAATATTTCCTTTTATAAGTTAGAGAGAAAAAATACCTAGAATTTTGAAGCAGTCATGAGTCAAGCGAGTATTTTAAAGTCGAGCCCTCCACCCTCTTACAAGAGAAAGGGAGAAAGAGGTTCACCACAGTTACGATATGTAAATACAACCTTGTAACTGCTTCTCTCTCAGAGTCACTTGCTTCTATTATATTCAATTGACTGACAGTGATGACATCCAATTATGCATACATCTTTTCTTTCTCATTTGGAGGATCAAAATGTAATCTTCTTTAATTCCCTAGCAAAGCTATCACAAAGAATCTGATAAGACATGAGGAATAAAAGAATATTCCATGGTCTGTTCCATTCTACTCTTATGAGATATATTGGAGTGGGACAGTCTACACCTTATTATGCCATGCTCACTAAGTGAGGGTTTAGCAAATTCATAGTTTCAGAAATTAAGAACACATTGTAAATGGCACATGGTCATAAACGCTAACTTATTCTGATGAAGAAAGACTGATGCCAGGGCTCCTGGAACATTTTACCACTCAGTTATTTTTATAAACTGTGAAAAGACAGGTGAATGGCCTTTTTAGTATAGTGTACACAGATAAAAATTTGTAAGAAAATATATTTTCTTTAATCTTTCTTTTTAAAACTATTTCTATCAAGAACTTATATTTCCTTTACAAGTTATGTCCATGTCTTATTCCAGAGAAGCAAGATGCAAGGCTCCTGTTCTACAAGCATGAGAAATGTGCTGGCCCCACCCTGGCAAATGGACCCTGACTCTGCCTTTGCATTGAGGTCTGCTTTGGCCAAGCCATAGTGCTCAGGATGAGATACCGGCAATCCTATAAACATCAGGGGTTAGGAGTATGAACCAAGTTACAGTGCACCCCTCAGGAGCAACCTTGACTCGTTATATGCTCTTTGGGTCTTTATGATAATTAAACACTTGAAAATTGACTTTTATCTTTACTTTCCTAAAAACTTTTTATCTAAATTCAATTTTTATAAATGTAGACTATTTGGGAATAGGACATACATATTTAAAGATTTATTACACTACCTAAACAACACTGCTTTTGGGAAAGCATAAATTTCTTTTGGAACAGTGGAGAGAATAATGACTTGGGGTCACTGTCTTGGAGTTGAGGCGCCCGTGCTGCCATTTATTAGCCTGTAGTTCTTGAGCAAATCACTTGTCCTCATTGGGAATGATAATTGTCTGACTAATCTCACAGTGAATATCATCAAGTTCATCAATGAACTAAAGCCACCAACAAGAATAATTTCTGTACTTCTAAAATGCTCTTTATATGAACTACTACTTCTGGACATCATGCAATGAATTCTTTAGCTTGAAGGAGCCTTTATAATTTTAAATATTTTGCAGTCATAGAAGAGCTTAGAGGGGATGATTTTCTTAAAAAGATTCTGAGTAAATACTGAATACTACAGTATGTCAAAGCTTTAGCGTATTTTTTTGTTTGTTTGTTTCAGTTTTGTGAACATATTGTGAATCTGGCAGTCCTCAAGAAGGATTAATCATGATATCCTTTCCTTGCCTTATTCATGATAACATCTCATAAACGCTTGATCTTTAAAAAATAATCAGAATCAATAAGAACTGAAAACTAATAGTGGAAGCAATGAGATGCAATGGCAACAGAAACATTATGTTTGGTTTGTGTATCATTAGTGGAATGCAGCATTAGCTCATCAAGAGGCGGTGGGCAAGAAGAAGCAGGTGTCTCTTTCTGAGAACTGGACTTGAGCACTAGTTTGAAGGACTGAATGTTCCATTATCATCAGTCAATAAGAGACATTTATGTATCTGTCACCCCACATGATCAGCAACTAATTACCTTAATAATAGAATCTCATTTTGCCTTGTCTTTTTAATTTTAACCATAGATAGTTTCATCCATGAAGTTCACTTGCTTTATGGTACTGTTAACACAGACATATCACCATTAATACTTGAGTTACAATATTTCTATAAAGCTGAAGGATTAGTTTTTTGTGAATTTTAATCCATGGTTTTTGGAAAGGAGGACGGGGTCCTAAATTCTGGTTTGTCAGAAACTTTCAGGCCTTGGGCAAGTCATTTAACTTTTTTGATTTCTATTTCTTCAACATATAAAAAATAATTAGATTTGCGATCTAATAATTCACTCATGTTGGAATTTTTGGTGATTCTATATCTAAACTTTTTTCCCACAGGAATAGTGGTTGGATAGGAGGTTCATGCAGCATCCAGAAGCAAGAATTTTCAAATTGATCTCTTGCCTTCTATTTTACCTTCATCTGAGAGGGGCAGAGATGGTGAGCCAGAAGCAGCCTCCACTCACCACTCTTAAGGAAGGCATCAAAGGTGGCAAGGAGAGGCTCTCCCTTGGATGGGCCAGTCAGAGAGAGCATTTTGAATCATCAGAATGTGACTAGACACACACGGAGTAGGGGAGAGAGGCAGAGGGATCCACCCACCAGGACTGGAAAGCACCTGAGAGAAACATCCACACATGGGACAAGGTGGGGGAGAGCTTGCTCCGGCTCCACCCTCCTCCAGGGGACACTGTATGGAATAGCACAGTAGATACCAACTAGTATAAAAATGTTCAAAGGATAAAAGTCCACATCTCTTCTAAAACTTCAGCACAAGAAGTAAAACAAAACAATAAGGTATCATCAAACATGATGAAGAGAACAGCATCTCATATCAGTACTAACTCTCAACATGAATGATCTTAATACCACATTCAAAAGAAAGAGACTACCAAAATAGATGGAAAAACACACCCTAGGTGTTTTTGTTCTTCAAGAAACACATCAGGTACACAATAATTCATATGGACTCAAGGTGAAGCAGTGGAAAACCAAATATACAAATGAACATACAAAGTGAACAGGTATAGCCATTCTCATATCAGATAAAATCTACTTTAACAATGATTAAAAAAAAAAAGAAGAAGAGCAAAGATGGCCATTATATAAAGGTAAAGGGAGCAATTCAACTACGCACAACAATCTTAAATATATATATGCATATAACACAGGAACTCGAAGATTCATAAAGCAAATTTTACTAGCCCTAAAAAAAAAAAAAGTAGCATCTTAATTGCCAGGAACCTCAAAACCCCACTAATATAACAAGACAGATCATAACAACAACAACAACAAAAATTAGACACAAATGAGATAGGGCCCTAACAGACATTTATAAAATTTTCTACCCCCAAACTACTTAATATATAATATTATAATGAGTATATGAAATATTTTCCAAGAAATGTTTACATTTCAGGCCACAAAGCACGTCTTAGAAAATTTTTAAAAAGTCAAAATCATACCATTTATCTTTTTAGACTATAAAGGAATGAAACTGGAAATCAGTTCCAAGAAAAACAGCAAATTCTACCTAGTCATGGAAATAAATGTACTGCTGAACAATTTTTGGATCAATAATGAAATTAGGATGAAAGTCAAAAGATTCCTTTAAACAACTAAGGGGACACAAACTTTCAAAATCTATGCGCATCAGAAAAAGCAGTCCTAGGGGAAAGTTGATAGTGTTAAATGCCTATATCAAGACATAAGAAGCACTAACAACTTAATATCACAGCTCAAAATGTGAAAAGAACTAGAAACATCTCAAGAACTAGAAAAAGAAGCCAAACCCAAAGCCAGAAGAAAAAATAAAAAAATCCTCAGAGAATTAAATAAAATGGAAACAAACAAACAAACAAAAAAGAATACAAAAGATCAATGAAATGCAAAGTTGTTTTTTTTAAAAAAGGTAAACTTGATTGACCACATGCCAGATAACCAGAAATAGAAGAGAATGGAGTCAATCTCAAATCAGAAATGAGAAAGGAGACATTACAACTTCACATCAATAGTATAAAAGTAAAAATGTTATCTGTGAATATTATAGAAACTTCCATGCAAATAAACTAGAAAACCAAGAGGAAATGGATAAATTCCCCAAATCACACATCCTTGAAGCCTGAATCAGGAAGAAAATGAAATTTTGAACAAACCAATAATGAACATTGAGTTAAAGCAGTAACAACAAAAATCTCCCAGATAAAAACAAGTTCCAGACTAGATGGATGCACAGAAGAATTCTACCAGACCTACCAAAACGATTGGTACTCACTCCACAACATCAATAAAGAAGAAATCCTTCAGAACTCATTCTATAAAGCCAGTATCACCTTGATACTAAAACCGTGATAGTACACAACAAAAATAAGATGATGACTCACTAATATTCCTTATAGACATACATGCAAAAATCCTCAACAAAATACTGGTAAACCGAATTCAACAGCACATCAAGTGAGTTTTAACCCAAGGGTGGTTCAACATATACAAATTAATAAATGTGATTCATCGCAAATACAAGAGTAAAAACAAGCATCGTATGATCATCTCAATAGATGCAGAAAAGGTATGCAGTAAAATCCAGCATCTTTCATGATAAAAACCCTCAACAAACCAGGCATAGAAGCAATAGACCTTAAAATTATAAAAGCCATATATGACAAATGCACAGGAATCATACTAAATGGGGAAAAGTTGAAATCATTCCCCCTAAAACCTGGAATAAGACACAAGACTCTCCATTTCTATTCAACATAGTACTGGTAAATTCTAGCCAGAATAGTCAGGTAGGAGAGAGAAATAAAGGGCACTGAAAGTGGGAAAAAAGAGGCCAAGTTATCCGTTTACTGCAGATATGATCTTTTATCTAGAAAATCCTAAGCACTCTAGCAAAAGACTCATAGAATTGACAAATAATTCCAGCAAAGTTCAATCAAGCTAAACATCAAATCAAAGACTCAATATCATTTACAATAGCTATACAGAAAATAAAATATCTAGCAATATACTTAACCAAAGAGGTGAAAGATCTCTACGAGGAGAGCTACAAAATTCTGATGGAATAAATGACAGATGACAAAGACAAGTTGAAAAACATTCTTTGTTCATGGAACGGTAGGATCAACATTATTGAAATGTCCATATTGCCCAATGTGAGTTACAGATACAATTTTCATCAAAATAATCTCTTACATTACAGAACTAGAAAAAATAATCCCAACCTTCTTTGGGAAACAAAGAAGACCTCAAATAGCCAGCATAATGTTAGGAAAGTACTAATTTTTTGCCTCAGGCTTCACTTTACCTGTCTTAATTTACACTATTTAATTTACCTATCTTAAATTACACTACAAGGCTATCATAACCAAACAGCATGGCACTGATATAAAACCATACGACTATGAAAAACTGATCTTTGATAAAGCAGACAACAACATACATTTGGAAAGCAAGACCTGTTCAATAAATAAGGCTGGAAAAATTGGATAGCCACATGTAGAAAATGAAACAGGACCCTTATCTTTCATCATACACAAAAAATAATTCAAGAAGAATAAAAGACCTAAAAGTCAAATACAAAACTATAAACAATCAACCCACCAAAATAGCCAAAAGACATGAACAAAATTTTTCAAAAGAAGATAGAAAAATGGACTATAAACATATGAAAGAATGTTCACCACTAATCAGCAGGGAAGTGCAAATTAAAATTACTATGAGATATCACCTTACCCCTATCAGGATGGACATTATTAAAAAGCCAAACAGTAAAAGCCAGCACAGATGTAGAAAGAAAAGAACGCCTTTCAACACTGTTGGTGGCACTACAAATCAGTACAACTTCTAATGGGAAAACAGTATGGAGATTCCTCAAAGAAACAAATGGAGACCTACCATTTGATCCAGCGATCACACTACTGGGTATCTCCCCCAAAGAAAACAAGTCATTTAATCAAAGACACTTGTTCTTGAATGTTTATCACGGCACAATTCACAATCACAAACATGTGGAATCAACCTAAGTACACATCACTTGATAAGTAAAGAAAATATGTGTGGGGTGTGTGTGTGAACACACACTGTTTATGCTCCATGTGTATAAATGTGTGTGTGTGTGAAGGAGTACTACTCAGCTATAAAAAGGAATGAAATAACTTGTTTTGCAACAACTCGAACAGAACTGAAGGACATTATCCTAAGTGTAATATCACAGGAATGGAAAAACACCACATTTGCTCTCCACTAATTGGAAGCTAATTGGTGGACACACACAGGTACAGAGAGATGTAAAAATAATTGGAAATCAAGGAGAGAGAGAACCCATACCTATTGGGTTCAATGTACACTATTCATGTGATGAACACACCAAAAGCCCCAACTTAAGCATCATAAAAGGTATCCATGTAACATAAACATTTGTATATGTTGTATATGTTTATGTAAGGTATCCATGTAACATAAACATTTGTATATTTGAACCCTATTGGGTTCAATGAACACTATTCATGTGATGAGCACACCAAAAGCCTCAACTTTAGCATCATAAAAGGTATCCATGTAACATAAACATTTGTATACTCTTAATATTTTGAAATTAAAAAGAAAAAAATCCTAATACCCCCCCCAAAAAAAAGACCAACAGTTATGGTAGTCTAGCAATGTTTAAGCCAATAATAAAGAAATGTGAGACCATGTATTTTTTCTTTTATTTTTTTCTTTTATTTATTTATATGTAAAGAAATATTTTTCAGATCTGTATTTTCTAAAGTTTAAAGTTTGTGGTTCTACATATTGTCCACTGTATAATAGCAAAATTCCTTTCAGAAACATAAGTTGGGGACCTGGTCCGTGTGGACAGCTGTTGGCCAAATTTTTCATTCCTTGAAATGTTTTTCAGTGCAAGAGTACTACAACTGGAGCGTTACTTTGAACTCCAAAACCTAGTTCTTCTGTAACATAATAAACTATTCTAAACAAAAAGCAAAAACTTACAATATGATAAAATTATCTTTATTCATTCTATCTCCATTCTATGGTTCATGTCACTCTCTCAAATGTCCTAAAACACTCACATCACCTATGTCACTGTTTTTCAACCTTATCTCATGGCACATTTGAACCTATAAACTTCCACAGCCCACTTAAATTATGTTGATCAGAAAGATATATATACTTACTGTGCTTTGACTTGACCGGCACACTGGTTGAAAAGCACTGACCTAGATTAGTATATAAACCCCTTGGTATAGGCATTTAACAAAGCAAGTGGCTCCTGCCTTGCTCAGCAGTCTCACCTCTCCCCCATTTAGTCCTATTTGCTCCCAGAAAACCAAACCATCTGCTGTCCCTCAATACACTATGTGCTCTTTCATTTGATTTTTCACATTCTGTTCCTTTTTCCTGGAATTCTATTTTCTTGTTTCTCCTTGTACTAAAACTCTACACATGCTGACTCTTCAGCACTCAGTTCATACCATGCCCCCAGCCATCCTTCTTCCAGGCTTAGTTTTATGTAGTCATTACTAATCTTTATATCTCTTAAGTCTTACCCTATGTAGGATAACACCATATGAAATTGTTATTTACTGCTGTATCTCTTCCAAAGGACGTGTAAGTTCCTAGCCATAACAAAGTTTGCTTTTTGATTTCTCTTATTTAGCACCGAGCATAATGCTTCACACATGTTAGGCACCCAGAAAACTTTTGTTGAATGGATAGATGAAAGAAGGAACATGATTAATACTGTAATTTATAAATAGTTACTCTTTTTATACGTGCTCAATCTAAATATAATCGACTTCCTTCTACCTCACAACAGGAAGATGAACACTCTAGTTTAATAAATAATAAAGATGGTGACTTTCACTGGACTTTTCCCTTTCTTTAAAATTACTTTTTTCCCAAAATTTTAAGTTGAAAACCAAAAGGAAGATCAATATAGCCTTGTAAAATACCACTTACATTCTTTCCCCAACAACTTCTCACTTCCACTTCATAGCACACCAGACAGCAGTGCCCACTCTTAACTAGATAATAGCCAGCTAATTTTATGCACAAATTCTAAACAGTCAGTACACACTTTCTCCCATCATCTGGGTTGAAAGGCCTAAATTCAGGGAATCAATTTTCTAGTCATTCTCTAAAAATACTTTTTAACCTGAGCATCCATGTGAAGATAGTCTTGGCATTACTGAAGAATAATTTTATAAAAACGTAAGTTGCCACTACAAGTTAACATTTTGAAACAGATACGCTATCATGGCTGGCCTGGGAAATGGTAGAAACACTGGAACCAAAAGTAGAAAACTGGAAACACTCTTATCTCTGGGCCTCAGGTCTCATTCTACAAAATGAGATAATCAAAATTGATTTCTTTTTTTAATATTATAAGTCTAGAAGACTTATGTGGGGAGGAAAAAACTCGAAAACACTTGGTACCACTTGAAATGCTTACATTGTAAATTTCTGTAAAAAGAAATAGAATACCATTGGGGTAAAAAAAAAATCACACTCTGTTAGCAAAAAGATTTTATACACGAGACATTGTCTAAGATTTCACTTGAATAACAGAGACAGGTGCTAGAAAATATTCCAAGGGTAGACAAAGAAGATATTCCAAGGGTAGGAGTAGCCGTAACTCCTCAAAAAGGCAACGGCAAATTAGAAAAAGATTAAATCAAATTTAATCAAATCAACTGGATCAGAATGACTAATATTATATAGCTGCCCTATTAAAGTATTAGGTGGGGATGTACCCAGAGTGTGGGTATTTGGGGAATACGTGAATGCAGAGAAAAGTCTAATGCACTAAGCACTCTGTCGGAACCAAGGAGATGCTCAATAAGTATCAGGTTTTTGTTTTGTTTTTTTTTTTTCCTCTGTGAACTATGCTTAATGAACTTTAAAACTTTTTCAAAACGGCTATTTTCTGTCCAGCAGATTTTTACTTATCCTCTATCCTAAAACACTTCTTCATTCATTAGCTCTTAGCTAAGCTTTTTGTTCAGGACTCATTTTAGGTACGTTTCTCTAGAAGTATTCCCTGGTTCCCAATGGTTGCTTAGTTTCTTTTTCTGGGAATTTTCATAATCCTCTAATTGTGTGTGTGTGTGTTCATGTATTTGTATGAAAATGGCAGGTATCTCAGTAAGCACTACCTGGATGTCACGACATAAGATACCCTGTCTTACAAACATCGTGAAGCCATAAAGTTGTGATTTAATAGGCGTGTGAGATTAAAAATTTCAACCCCCTTAAAACTGCTTGATCACAAATTGTATGGCTGTGATTCTTCACTGATTGATAATCTATTGATTCTTCACATATTTGCATCTATAAAAGAATGTTTAGAAACAGACTTTTAAAAAACTGAAGTATGATACAAATGTATTAATTGAGTGAAGGAGAAAGAATGTTTCTAAACGTCTTATTTCACAGATAAAGAAACCTAGGTTCAGATAAGTTAAGGGACTTTTTCAAGCTTGCCCACTAATTAGTGGCAGACTGAAAACTGGACTGCTCAGCTCTGAACTCCAAATCCAGTGATCTTTTGAATTGACTGTGCTAAGCTGTCAATGGGAAAGAATTTACACAATGAGCGTAAATAGCTCTGAGTTATTCATGCAGAAGATAAAGGGACACAAAAAGTTGATTGGGAGTTTTACCTCCTCAATTTTTTAATATTAAAGTCCTCATCATGATTATCAAAAAACTCTAGTGTATAATGAGTAATTCTAAATCTGAAATCAATATGCTATTTGAATACTCACAAAATCTTCAAAATGTAAAGCCATTATACTGTTTTATGGTTGATATATCTGTTTCTTTGGAACTTATCTAGTTTATTCTTCTGGTAATTTATAAATACATGTTGGTTGATTTACATTATATTTGGGTCAAGCTATTTGGATAGACAAGTGTAAAATATGAAGTCATATAATTTAAATGTATGCAGATAAATAACCAAGTAATCACAGAACTTATGACACCTTTATATTTATGTTTAACATCTTGTTTAAATTCTTCCCAGACTACTAGGGATAATTTTCATTCTTTTAAAATAAAAGAAAGACTGTAGTCCCAGCTACTCAGGAGGCTCAGGCATGAGAATCACCTAAGCCCAAAAAGTTGCTGTGAGCTGTGACACCATAGCATTCTACCGAAGGCAATGAAGTGAGACTCTGTCTCTAAAAAAATTAAATAAATAAAAATAAAGAAAAATAAAAGGAATAATATTAATGTTTTCCCCCATATAACAATAATTCTCAAGGGTTATTTCTAAATGTATGGATGGGGATAGTGTCTGTGGCTCAAAGGAGTAGGGCGCCGGCTCCATATGCCGGAGGTGGTGGGTTCAAACTCAGCCCCGGGCCAAAAACTGCAAAATAAATAAACAAATAAATAAGTAAAAGTACAGATGTTTGTTTTAGGTTCTATATATCTGTTACATTGTCAAATGATATATTTTTTCTCATTATAGGAGAGGTACATTTGGTATATTTCTTTTTAAACCAGTTTTTAACATAAGCATATTCTACAATACAGTGAGAAAAAATTTTCAATTTCTCTCTTGCATGAAATATCTGAGCTAATAATTTAACTAGAAGAAGGAGACTCTTTTCATTAGGTTTTCTCTTTCAACAACAGCTTTGTTAGCCTACTGAGTCATGACGAGTAATCCTTTATATGCCAGGGTACGCTGTTCTTCCTGACGAACTAACAAATTAAAATGTAATGTGAACCGATGGTACTGGGAATACTGAGGAATAGCCGCTGATGTGGGAAGGAATCTATAATGAAACCATGAGATACATTTTAATTATAATTTTATCAAACTGGTATACAGAAGAAAATGCTATGACCGAAGAGAAATCCAAGGAAACTATTGTATAATCCAGAGCACAGGAAAGCTGTAGCACTTGTCTACTCCACCTTCTGCAACTGGGCCTCTCCTCCAGAGCCTTATTTTATTACATTTTGCCAAGGGTTAGGAATGATCGAATGATTTTTCCCACCTTCATCTTAAGTTAAGGGAATTATTCATCTGTTTTCTGTCTTTCTCTCTTTTGATTTTGGAAATGAGGTCTGCTAAAAAGTAAAAGGAATCACAGTACTTATCAGCTCAATTTATACACATTGGATATTGAAGGCAACTGCCAGACAGTAAGCCATAGGTTAGCTGCAAATTCACTAATGATTTTAAATAGTGGGGAAAAAATATCTTGGTGAATCTGTGATAATGCTGAACAATAAATGTCACAATAGAAGTCACGACATAAGATCATGTAATTTGTATGAATATGCCATCAGACAGATTTACAGAAAGCTAAAGAGTGCAAAATGTTGCCCATAAGATGATCAAAGTCATGTTTACTGTTCATATATTTAAAAGTAAAATTTCTCATTATTTGTTGACACATAATGCATTTAGTTTGAAGAGTCATATTCTGAAAAAGAGCAGAATCCAACATGCCTAGAAAATATTCTTTCAAACTCCAAAGCAATCATATATCAGAGAAATAGAATATATTTGGAATTTATAGACTATATTATGGAAAAAAATTTAAATGTATACTGGGGAAAATTTTTAGTGACATAATTTTCATTTAAGCTTGCAAGCCTTTCATGTTATCTTTGATGTCAATAAATTTTCAACCATAATATCTACAATTATATTTAAGGAAGATGTTTTAAGTTCTAATGTCACATTCTAGAATTATAATTCATTTTACTAGTTTCTATGTTACTGTTTTACAAATTTTCTTCCAAAGCTATGTAAAACCTTCATAAGGAAGCTCTGAAGTCAGACCCATTAAACTATCCTGACACATCTTATTTCAAGAACTCTTAATTAGCAGATCAATGACCTAACAGACCACACCAATTCATTCCAAGCATTGTAAAATATTGGCTCATAAATGGAACTGTGCTAGCTTCAAATCTGAAGAAAATTTCAGTATCAAAATATATTTCCCATGTGTATGACTACTATTTTTTTTAAATTACATATATTATATGTGCTTATCTATCTATCTTTTTCCTGTCAAATGTTTTCACATATTGCATATGGTTCGAGCAGAGCTTGGTGTGTGCAGGGTTTGGGTGACCATAACTACTTTCACCAATGTAATTTAGTGAAAAACGTGTTTTGGCAAAGAAACTCAAGCCCAACCTAGCTGGAATCTTTAGAAAACAATGAAAAAAATATCCTACATTACAAGTAGGAGCAAAAGTGAGAAATAACATTTTTGTTGTTTCTGCACATATTAATATCAAATAATATTAAAAGATAGTAAATGTAGAAAGAATAAAAGAAATACAAAATTATCACACAGGAAACACCACAACGGTAATTGCTGCAGGCAAGATTCACTAATGGATGCTAAAATAATTTGATAATTCATATGATCTCTGAACATCTCACTCAATATATTTATTAGTTACAAAAGGGAAATAGTAAATTTACCATGGACAGACCCAGTACGACCTACTTCCCCAGAGATAAAATACCAGGGGGGTCCATGATAGTGATATATGATTCACTTAGGATGCATTATTTCTATAGCATTCTTTCCAAAAATTTACAATCTCAGCCTTATCCATACATAAGCATCACATAAGGGACAGTCATTCTAGGAAATACTTGACCATGATAAAATATTTCAAGACCATGAAAAATAAGTAAAGATTTAGCAATTGTCACAGATTAACATAAACTAAAAACAGAGCAATGAAACATAATCTGATATTCTCGTTTGGCTCCTGGAACAGAAAAATGATACTTGTGGAATAACTAGCGAAACTCCAATAATGTTTGCATATTACTTAATACTACTGCACCATTGTGAGTTGTTCAACTACACAAAGAAATTTCACTAAGACCATGTTACTTGATAACATTAGGGGAAGCTGAGTAATAGGAATCAACACTTTGTGCTTTTTTTTGCAACTTTTCTGTGATTCATTGACTATTCAAGATAATTTTTAAAAGCCATTATTATGAAACTTTCAAGTAGGTAATGAAGTAAATGAAGCCAACTCTAAAACTTTACATGACCCTTTTACAAATGTTATAATTATTCATTATCCTCATTCTTTTTGCCTCTACATAGATGGATGAGAATAATATGAACCAACGCAATTGCTTAAGCCTCCTTGTGTTACCATCATAATGTTTACCAGTCATAAAAATTTATCCTGTCTATTATTTCCCCAACTTCAATATAAGCATTTATGGATTGCCACTACTTGTCATGCACTGAAAAAGATATGTATAAAATGATCATGATGCCTCTATCTGCATATAATGAAATCTAGAAAAATAGCTTGCATAATTTATAATCTTACATGCCCACGCTGACCCACTAGACGTCAAAGTTATTTTGAGTTTTATTGGTACATTTGCATGCATTTCATGGTTACATTCATGGCTAAAAATCTACTGGCATCATTGAGAAGATCAAGAACCCGAAGAATTCTGCCATAATTAAATTTGTAATAATGGCATGAGATCACATAAACAGATGGGACAAAGTAAACTATTAAAAATACATGACAAAGGTTTTACAACATGAAGTTTGAACAGGGAAAATAGCATGTGAGCAGCACAGTAGAATGATGCTATCACAGAAGTTAAGCACAGGGTATTATCTCTGGCTGGTAGAGCCATCGGAGGAATACTTTATGAGTAGCAGTCCCAGAGATCTCATCTTAATACTCATTTTATTAACTTTATATTTTAAATCATAAAATCCTTATTTATTCCCCCTAATTCACCAAAAGATTTTACAAAATATTTCATTTCCATAAAAGAAGAAGCACTACTGTACAATAATGATACTCTCAGGGAAAAATGATTGGTAGAAACTTTCGTCTCACCAAGCTCAAAGTATGCATCAGTCAAGTGAAGGTCTGGTTTGCTTATGGTCTTGAACCACAGATATACAATGACTGAGGCATCAGGGTGCACATAAGTTGAACCAATCATTTATAATATAAATGAACCAAATCATTTATAATCTAAAATTCAACTGATATATTACTTCTTTGTGTCAATTTTCTTTTCATTTAGTTTAAGTAATATTCTTTTCTATATATATAATTCCATAACGAAGGAGATTCAAAGATTTCAGAGTGAAAAAAAAAAGATTAGAGAAAGGAGACTACAAAAGAAAGTCAGGTAAAAACCCTTTGGACATTCAGTAAGGTAGATAATGGGAAAAGATGATAAAACAATGCTACTAAACAGGTCAAAGACCTGGGAAAGGGTTTAAGAATCCAACGGTGATTTAAAAAGTATAGAAAAATCCGTATCTGAACAATGTATACTATCTTTTGTTATTATCAGAAATTTATAACATGAACAAATAAACCAAAAAGTCTAAAATGGTTTCTGCCTTTATTCATTTATACATCCTTGAATGTACCAGGAAATAGCACTTAGCTATATTTTCTATCATGAAAGGATGTCTTCAGTAAAAGTATAAAAACAGATCCTTCATTGAGGGGTGTTAACAGGTTTTATTTTAATTCCACAGACACAATATACAATATTAATCTGATACAACCAAGGAAACATTTACTTAAAGGGAGAGAAGTAAAAAGCAAAGGCCAAACGGCCACCAGGTGGGCTTCATTGGGTTTAATAACGTTTTGGGGAGTGGGACAACCACATTTGGCCACTTTGTAAAGCAGCAATATTTTTCCACCTGAAGCTGATGTACCATAAGGAGTGATGTATTTAAACAATCATTGAACTTGTCTTTCATTTTCTTCATCTGAAAACAAAACTAAATCTTAAGTGGTAAGTAAGTGCCTTAGTTATGGCTTCCCTCAAAAGTGTTTAGTTTCTAATGATTTCAGAAGTTGATTCACATTCCTTAGTTGTGGTTATTTCTATATTCTATCACCTAGTACACTCCCTAACACATAATAGGTGCTTAAGTATTTTCTGGCTGGCTGGATATTTACGCACATTTCTAAATAGCATTTGTTTACTTTGGGTTGTTATTTATATTTCTATGTCTCTGTATATTCTTTCTAAAAAGGAATTTCATATTAAAGCATTTCAGAAACCAGGACACTATCCCTGTTAGAAAAAACTTTTGTATAAAAATAAGACTCATGAGGCAGAAAGACCCAGCCTCTAGACAAGTTTCCATACCATAGAGTCACCCAAAGAGATTTTTCAGTATATGCAGAGGGTGCCAAAAACATACATTTTAAGGTGAAAAATGGTATTAAAATTGTAATAATATATACTGAGAACAAAAGATGAATATGAATCATGTCGAGCATCTCTTATAATTGCAGAAGTTAAATGCTACTTGATTATTACAAATTGAATTCACTTTTCCTTTCTGAAAACCTGTATACACTTTTTGGCACCCTCTAGTTTTACCCAAGTATGGAGAGTGCACTGGATGTCATACAAGAAATTCCTAGGGATAAATAGACCCGGATAATAAATTGTTTGCTCTAAAATATTTCATCCTTTACTATTTTTGTCTGTTCACAAGCCCATTACCCTTCACTCAGAGGGAAATTGCCCAGGACAACATTTTACCTACGTGCTTAAAACCTTTTAATTCAAGTTGAAATTTATCATAATGAATGGAAATGAAAATTAGGGTGAACGAACTGCTGTGGCTCCTGAAATATTTCTTATAAATTCTCTGGATGAACTTCTATTCTATTCTTGCCTTAAAAAACAGAAGCCTGAGTAGACATTTTATTGATATTCTTGAAACAACTAAAAGAATAAAAACAATTTCTTTGTCCCACGGCAATTAAATATTGTTCCAGCAGGCCAGAACCTCTTTCTGATCTAGTTCCAGGGATGTCTGGATGAGAATCTTCAATATACTGTTCATTAGCTTTCTACCCTTTGATTTTACCTAAGTCTCAATTTCTTAGTCAGGAAAGGTGGCTGTTTTTTCCCCTTGCTTACTAGATTGAACATTTTTTTAATGAGGGAAAAAAATGGTAAAACATTTTATAAAATATTAAAATACTTATCATTACCATCCTTGCCCTATCCTTCCCTCCTCCTTCTCATCATCCATTTTTTTCTCCACCCCCATCAGGACGTATCCCACAGCCATAACTCTGAATGTCCCCTGTCCACTGTTTGAGCAGCTGGTTTGCTTCCTTGTTCATTGTTTCCTCTAAAAAAACCTTAAAACCTAATTTATCCTTTGGCGCCCACTGCAGGCAGCAAGGGGAATAAATTAAATCCCTTCTGGCTAAATTCTTCAGTGCCTTTATCTCAAGTGTTTTTTATTGGTTATTCTGCTATCGGTTAAAGAATCTGATTTACAGATCTCTTCATCTTGTGAACTCAATACTAATTTAATATGTATAAGTATAAGGTCTGATTAACTATTATAATAACAAACTAAGAAAAAGATAAGGTCTTAATGTATATTAACAATTACATTTGTTGTAAATTTTAATGACTGTTATATAGCCACACAAGCTGTTTGGTTGTCTAACTCCCTTCTGACATTGTCTGCAATTTTCATGTTAAAGTTGTTTAATGAATCTATTTAAAACTTGTGATATGTTTTAGTTGTTTCCTAGAATAGTCCTAAGTATTATAGTGGGCATGAATGAATAGTGAATGAATAAAACACAAGTGGATCTACATTAACATGCTAACGCATGTGAAAACCTAAACTCCCCTCATAACTAGTTCAGTTTGAACAGATACTATTATATGCAAAAAGAAGAATAATGATTTGATAAATATCATAAACCTATAAAATGAACAGGACAATGTAATAGAAGAATATGTTAGGTTTATTTTTAACAGTTTGTAGTAAAATAAACTGAGGGATTTTTCTCAAAAGTTTATTGCTGTAAAATCTTGTTAGTTTTTTATTTCAGGAACTATAATATGTTTTCAAGTGTCATTTTATTGTGAACATAGCCATAAATACGGAGATTTTCAGATAAGATTTAAAAGAGTTTTTTTCTGTTACAAAAAACCTTCAGTTAATTATACCTTTAAAGATAAAAAAGGTACACAGCAGTTCTTTGTAAAATGCACATACTATACATTTCTTCTATAACAAATTGATATGATTATAGAATCATAGTTTTGGGGATTTTTAAAAAGGCTGAAATGGACTGTAAATTTAAAGAGTTTATTTTGAACCCATGTAATTATAATAATAACCTTTAATTCTTTCCTAATGGTCTAGATGGAATTAATTGGTTATTTCATAATCGGGGCTCATCTTGTTTGGAATTTTAAAAGTCTCTTCTTTCTCATAATGGGTTCTATCAAGCTTAAAATGTCCTGAAAGCACATTTTTAAGAGCCTTGGCATCCCCCCCGCCCACTTTTCCCCTTTCATCTTTCTTCTACATTATTTGCAAAAGAATAAGAACCCATGTTTATTCCTTTGTAATTCTGCTTTGGTCAAGCTATCATTTAGGTCTTATTAACAGTCTTTTTCTCGTAATTATTTTTCCTATGTTGAGGTTTTTTATTGGAAATAGGATACTATTTACAAAAATCTAAAATCTGTTTTTTGCTTAGTGGAAATTCTAAGCTATCAAATTTCTAAATAGCTGCCATGCTGCCATCTTCTGGTTATACTGCAAGAGTTTTTTAATGCCTAGAAGCTTTATTTTAAAATGCATACTGATGTATTTTGAAATGCTTTTTTAAAAGCCTATTAAATTAAGGACATACATTTTTATTATTAGAACCACTGTATCAAGAAGAGTTCAGTAGCCTAAAATCCTACAACACATAACATCTTATACTTTAAGTATAAAAATTGAATGGGTAGCAAAACATAGAGAAGTGTTTTACATTAGAGCCCAATGAAGGTTTCCTGACATTTTTCAATCATATTACCCTTTATATCATTTTTCACATGTTCTCAATGTGGCAGCAAGATGGGTGCCCTTCTCTAAATGAGTGTGAAACTTTCCCACATCCACAATTCGCTTTAAGATTAGTACTAACGGTTATTTTATGCTGTTGCATGTAACACTGAAGCATTTACCAATTTAAGTGGCTTATTGTCACCTTCACACTCTGCCAGAAACTACACAGGCCAGTGACCCACAATTGAGGACAGGGTAGAACAAAGTTTTTACATATCTTGAAAGTACTTTTTTGTTGTTGTTGTTTTATTTAAGGGATCATTAAGACCTACAGCACCCTCTTGTTTGTGTGATAGTCTGATCTAATGAAGTTGCATTTTTTAATGACATTCCCACTTATCCCACTGGCATTTTCTTCCTAGTATCCTTGGAGACAAACATAGAAGCATTTATATATGAAACCTGATTTTAAAATGTAAGATATTACATACATTGCCTCAAGTTCAAATGAGGAAGTGCATTCAGTGGCTTCAAGCCATATGCTATTTTCAGATGGCTATCCGAGAGCATATATCATAAGAAGTCTTTGAAAATCATAATGCAAATGGCCCCAGTAAATGTTTAGCAACAGAAGATTGTCCCAACTGTTTATTAAGAGCAATACAAAACCTAAATCAGTTGAGTCAGGTGCTAATTTCATTCCTGTTATTAGTAATTAGTGATGAAATGGTGTTTCTAAGTAGTTCAGAAGCTTTGTCATACAAGCAGGACTTAAAAGGTAGTTTTTAAGCTTTATAGCCTTGGGCAAACAGGTATTTTGAATAATCAACACCTTTGAGAACATATGCCAAATTCAAATGGCAAAACTCACCCACTTATCATGGGCCCAGAAATGACCTCGTAACTATTGGATACAGTGTATGCGTGTGTGTGTGTGTGTGTTTGTACTGCACCATACCCAAATGCTTGATAACTATTTGTTTACCAAACTGTAGGACCTGAAAAATTCCTGTCATTGCCATGACAAAATTATTTTTTAGTCTCCTACAGTCACAAAAATTGCTGTTAAAAGTTGATGTCAATTGAATGAATATTCTATTATTCCATAGCTTTACTACAAATAAAAGGGATATGTCTATTTATAAAGTGTGTGGTTAGATCCATTTCTATAACTTGTTTTTCCTCAAATGGTCTTAATAGTTTTAATAGTTGTAATACAAACAAAAAGTACCACTCTTAAATCAGGTCAAACCTAAGGCCTTCTATTATGAGCAGCAAATGAATTGAACTTTATGATTAAAATGCCCACACATGTATACACATTCAATATAAGTAGCTAAATGGATAGATAGATAAATGACTGTCAATATTCATCTACTAAATTTATTAGATGTTATCAAGAAATATTATATCTATTAGTAAAAAGCACAATCACATATACTCAGCAATTTATTCCTCTTATACACATCTTAAACCTGAATGAAGAGGGAAAAATATTTTTAATCAATGTTTTAAAAGTTCCAAATTCAACTCAGGACATATCGTTTTAGAAAAAAAACCATGGGATGGTAAAAGTATCTCACTTGTTCTTCCTCCTAATTAGAATGGGTTTCCATTAGATGAAATCCCAAATGTCAGTTAACTTTAAGAGAAGGGACAAAAAAATATATGAGATAGGCTAAGAATATTAGCACACACTTTCATCCTTATAAATATCTTCAGGATAAAATAGACTATTAATCGTACGGTACTGGCAATATTTTAAAGAGGAAATGAGTCTTGACAATAATATTATTTGTTGACTATTGTACATATGAAATCTAATATGATCTTTAAAACAGCCCTGAACAATACTAATTAGTATCTTCTAATGCTATTTTTATTATTTTACAGATAATAAAATCAAGACCTACAGAGATAGATATTTTGTCTGAAATCATACTGGCAATAATTGACCCAACCAGGCTCTTATCTGCTCTGCTAAACTGTCACCCTGACCAGGTATTCAAAAAGACAACAGTGAGAACAAACTGGAGGAAAGAGAGCATTAAAGCTAAAGGTAACAGTATAAAAAGATTGCAATAATTTAAACCTGAAATATCACAGGTCTAACTGAATACAGGAAGTGCAAACAGTGGAAGCAGGTTCACCTGAAGAAAAACACGAGTTTCATTGACCTTACTGAAAAACACGAGTTTCATTGACCTCACTGGCACAGCCGCTGACACACTCTGGAATGGGCCCTAGAAGGTCTTCACGTGGTTAAACATCCTTATAAATTTTGTAAATACTTTAACCACAAATAGTTAAGGCTTCTATCTCTATTTTGGGTTCCGATCTGTCGTACGTTTTCTGTCTTACGGTGATAGAGAGGCCACACATACGTAAAGAGATCTGGCTAAGGAGGTATTTGGGGGATAGATTTAGTTTGGTGATAGTGGAATATATTTATGAAACATGCAAAAATGTCTTTACTCAAGCAAATTAGGAAATACTATCCTATGTCAGAAAAGCTTTCGAGAATAATATCACCCATGTGTTAACTCATTCAGCTTTGAAATATGAAGTCCTAGGGAGGGGGTCTCACCACAATATTGAGGCCCATTGGCCCCCAGTGCAGGAAGCATTTGGGAAGTGGCAGAACACGATGTTTGAATTTCAAGGAACCAAAAAAACAAGTCTGAGGAAAATTCTGAATCATCAAGGAAATAAATTATAAGCATACTGTAAGTATTGTGTTTTCATTGATACTTATAAGAAAAGATATCCAAAGGAAACGTACTGTAATAAGTAATGGAGGATAACCAATATATACAATATAAACTTTTTTCTTATTTTTGGATGAGAATGAAGTGATGCAGATTTGATCAATATTTCTTTGTCATAGTGTATAAAGTTCCAGTAGGAATTCAAATAGCAAATATGCCCGTAAGTGAAATTTCTTGTTTTATGTCTCATGGTATCAGATCATGTCTTAGCACATCTGACACATCCCCCAGCAATGTCTGGTGGTCCCAGCCTAAACAGCCAGTAAAATTGCCTCTGATGCAGCAAAATTATCAAATTATACTAAGGAAAATATAATGTATTTTTTTATTCTCTCTATAGAACATGATACTACAGAATTATTGTCATAGGAAGAGGCAATCAATGACTATGCATTCAAAAAATAAAGAAAATGTTACAGAAATATGTTAAGATAAAGATAGGATTATTTTTCTGAATTTTGAAGTATTTGTCAGTCTATTTAAATATGTGGTTTCTTATGATTTCTCTTCTCATTCTTGTTAAATATTGACTTTGAAATACACTATGTTTTTATAGAGGGCTTCCAAAATGATACGAAATTTTATTCCAAACATGGATCTATCCCTAAGTTAAAAAGAAAGAAAAAATAAATTAAAAAAAAAAAAGTTGGGACGTTGGATAGACTTTTTAAATGTAAACTTGCTGATACTCTAATTTGATCATGGAGATCAAATGGCATGGAGAGTCAAAGAAAATTCCACCATACCTAACATAGGTGTCTGGGTAGTAAAGTGAGAAAGATTCTAGGTTGGCATAGAAGACAGTTCAATTTTAGATACGTGATGTCTGAGGAATCAATTAAACACATGAGAAGTTAAAGCTATTGCTCTGATGTTCAGGAAAGAATTGAAAACAGTCATAAATATTTAAGGAAAATAAACAATTGGTGATTACTGAAGCTAAGAAAAAGTGGATGAGAATACCCAGAGATGGACTGTACAGCTGAGAAATGGACAGAGTGTACAAAAAACTGGAGAGTGATGAACATGGCCAGGTGTGGTGGCTCACGCTTGTAACCCTAGCACTCCAGGAGGCTGAGGCAGGTGTGTGGTTGAGGTCAGGAGTTTGAGACCAGCCTGAGCAAGAGTGAGAATGTGTTGCTACTAAAAATAGAAAAATTAGCCAGGCATAATAGTGGGCGCCTGTAGTCCCAGCTACCTGGGAAACTGAAGCGGGAGGTTCACTTGCGCCCAGGAGTTTGAGGCTGCTGTGAGCTAGGCTGATGTCCTAGCACTCTAGTCTGGGGCAACAGAGGGAGACAGTCTCAAGCAAAGCAAAGAAAAAAAGTGTGAGGGATATGAGGATTAGGATGAGAAGCAAAAAACTGCTTGAAAAAAAAATTTACAAAGGTAAGCAAGGTGTAAAGAGATAGTTGAAGTTTTAAGAAAGACCATATGAAAAATTCAAAAATGGAAAGGTCTTCAGGGATACAAAGACAATGAGGACTGAGAAAAGAATGCTAGCGTTTGGGGGTTTCTTGAAATCTCTTTATTGAGGTGTCTGATTGATATGCAAAAAGCTGTATATATTTAACATACACAATTCATTGTGTGTGGAGGGTGATACACATCCACGAAACCATCACCACAATCAATGCCATAAACTGATCACAAAAAGTTATATTGAAAAGTTTACCAGTAAATTCTGTGTAATCTGTTTTTGTCAAGTAATGCAGATAACATACAGTACCTGAATAGTATATGAATAAAGTTATTTACATATAGTTACATGAATACTAAATGCTAGATCTGACAGCAAAGGCAATGGACACACACTGCACTACGATAAATGTGGTTAAAAAATATTCCATAAGAGAATGTTAGAGTATTAGGAAAATCATAAAGTATTATTAAAGAAAAAATATAACATCTGGATATATAATATCTGGATTTATACCAAATTGATAATACTGTTACTCCCGGATAGTGGAATTTCAGGCAGTTTGATTCCCTTTGTGTGTGTGTGTTCCAAATTTTTTTTAAAAAGTTACTTTTTAATAATACTCTAAATTACATATTTAAAGTTACAGGTAAAACATATTTAACATATTTATAGAATATAAAAAAATAATCTTTTAAGAAAACATCTAATATTTAAGGCTGGTTAGTTTGAGAGAGAAGGTAAATATCAAACATAATAGATGCAACAAACCTTAAACAAATAGGAAAAGTTAGAATCACTAAGCCTGTAGTCCCAGCTACTTGGGAAGCTGAAGAAAGAGGTTCACTTGAGCCGAGGAGTTTGAGGCTGCTGTGAGCTAGGATGATGTCCTAGCACTCTAGTCTGAGGCAATAGAGAGAGACAGGATGGAATTTGATGAAAAGAATCTTCTCTCATCAGTTTGGGAAAGCAATACCAATGGAATTAGAAAATGATGGATTTTCAGTGAAATGAAAATAAGTTAAAAGAGTTAAAATCTGAATATGCTAATTTCCTAGATAATATAAGGGATTCATATTCCAGCAAAATTTGAGAAAGTAAAAAAAGGGTTAGAACCTCATAGAACAGCCACTAGGGGAAAAGTCCAAGGGAGGGAAATATAACAAAATTGACAAAGTGTAAATTTTGATGGCCCAAGGGAGTCTGATAATCACAAATTTTAATGGATCAAACAAATATTGTTATGATATTTTCTTCAATAGCATTGTAGGAGAGAAAAATCTTTCTTTCCTCATTCATTTCTAGGTTCATGTCTGAGGCAACTATAAAAAAAGAGAAATCAACAAGTATACCAAATTTATTTAATAGAGTTTTACATGGCACAGGAGACTTCAGAAAAAAGTACCCAAAGAAATGGAAACCCATATATATTCATGCTAAAACTTAATGGAGAAGTAGGTATTTATGAAGTATGGTTGAATAAAAGGCGTATGGTATAATAGTAATAAACTGGGGGTGGGGATTTAGCACAGACTGTTCAGATTCTACTCTGTGTCTCTGTGTCTTCAGAAATAAGGACATTCATTTTCCGCCATGTATAGCAAAGGGACCTGTCAAATGAGAATCTTACGATCTACTTCAGAGACAAGAGTGAGAGAACCTCATAGTGTGACTTTCCTGTTTCTGCTGTGTACTTAAGATCCCATATTTGGGGGTACTAATGTTCTAAACTCCATTAACGTGTAGAAACCTAAAAGTAAAAGTAGAAAAAAAGTGGATGTTTGAGTTGCCATATGCAGATTCAACAAGAAGGAAGTAGAGGAGTTGTCAGAGCCTGTTGGCTGAGGCAAAGGGATTATTTGAGCCCAGGAGCTGAGATTGTAGGGAGCTACGATGGATGATACCGCTGCACTGTGGTCAGGGCAACAGTGAGATGCTATCTCAGAAAAACAAAAAACACTGTGAAAGTTGAAAAATTTTGCACACTAGATCTACAGCCCAGGTATTCACAAAGCACAAAATAGCATAATAAAAATTACAGGAATGACTGCAGAATCAAAACGTGTGTATCATATGTATAATTTTTCAAACATATTTGACCACGAAGTTCTCTGCAACTTACGTATTTTAAAAATAAAAGCATTAACTTTCATATAGGAAGTAAATAAAGAAGGCTTATAGTCAGCTTGAAGTGTGTGTTAAAGGCTAATAGACTAGGCTGAGGTATAAGTCTTGGACAGAGAATTGAACTTAAAAATTAAAGAATAGAGAAAGGTATTATAGAATGTAGCTCTTTAAATGTTTTAAATCAATCAAGTAGACGAAAAGATCATCAGAATTTGAAAACCTTAAGTGCAGAATGAATCATTCAGAGGATATTGTAGTTACCTGTGATCTTCTGACAGTATAAGGAAAAGAATATTAAAAAGCCAGTACCAAACCTTCCAAGAGGCAGTGAAGGCAACCACCTGTGAATCACTAAGTATACATTTTGAAAGAATGATATACTATTTTCTCAGGCTGCAGATAAGGAAAAGTTTAAGGCTAAGTGTCCTCAGATCAATATTCCATAAACACTCTTAGAACCACGATAAAGCCAACTATTGCTGCTTTCAAAATTCGCAAAGACTGAACAGTGTATTTGTAAAGAATGAAAAAGTGTCATGGGTATTAAAGGAAAGCTAGCCGTAAATAAAATAGTTTTAGAACATGCAGAAAGTTCTAGGAAATAAAATGATGGCACAATAAACATAAAGAAAGAGGTAAAAGTAAGAAGAGAGTTTGGGACCTTAGCGAAAGGACAAAGGAGAATGAAGTAAGTAGTAATCTAAAGGAAGCTGAAACTAGAAGATTCTTTGGCAGAGAGATTTCATTCTCAACTTTGATTATGCACAAAGACAAAAGAAACAAAACGGCTTAAAAAACACAAAAAAGACAAGGATTCAACCTGCCCTATATTACAAATAGAAATTCTTTGAAGTCTGTAAGTTTCCCGGTCCTAACTATTCCTCAAGGGGGTCTGCACTTGAAAGTGCTAAATTAGACATGTTTTAAAATAAATAAATAAATTTATTTACTTTTAAGAAATACTTTTAAGAAATCCTGCATAGTATAATACTTTGGGGTTATATTAATGCTCATTTTTGTTATAAAATGTTTAAAATCTTCTCCAAATTAGGAAAAAAATTATTTATGTTTATTTAACATTGTTCAAGGAGGTGCAGGGACTCACATCAGCAATCCTAGCATTCGTGGAGGCTCAGGTGAGCAGATGGTGTGAATTCACTACTTTGAGACCAGCCAGAGCGAGAGGGAGACCTCATCGTTACTAAAAGTAGAACATCTAGCCAAGCGTCATGGCTGGTGACTGTAATCCCAGCTACTTGGGAGGCTGAGGTAGAAGGATTGCTTGAGCCCAGGTATTTGAAGTTTCCGTGAACTAGGTTGATGTCGTGGCCCTTTTGCCTGGGGCAATAGAGTTACACTCTGTCTCAAAAATTAAAATAAAATAATAAATGATGTTGTTCAAACTTAAATGATCTCAGAACTATTTGAAACTGACCTTACAAACCAATGAAAGGGAACAAGGTGATAATAAAGTAAAAGTCCCAAAAGTCAAGGAACAGGCCTAACTAAATCAGCCACTGTCTCCTCATTTCCTTGACAATAGTTAGTCTCTGTCCCCTTGTTTCCTTCTTTATAATCGCTACACTCGAGTCACACATAGTTGTTATACAGAATTTAACTTTCTCTGCGTAGCTAGTAGTTGGAAAGATTTTTACTTTTTATTTCTTATTTTTTTGAGATAGAATCTTACCCTGGTTGAGTTCCTTGTTCTAGCAACCTCAAACTCTTGGGCTCAACTGAAGCAGCTGGGACTACAGGCACCTGCCATGCTGCCAGGCTAGTTTTTCTATTTTTAATAGAGATGGTGTTTCACTCTTGAACAGGCTGAACTCCTGAACTCAAACAATCCACCTGCCTCATCCCCTTAGAGTGTTAGAATTGTAGCCATGAGTCATTGTGTCTGGTCAGTTGCAAATTCATAACTTTTCTCAGTAGATAACATCACCTTTTGGAACCCTAATGGTAGTTTGTAAGATATCTTCCCGGCCCAGAATTCCAGTGGACTGACTGACCAATCCAGAGCAAGAAACTGACTCAATTGGTCCTGTGACTCTGACTCAAGTACCTGGTCCTGAATTCCAGTGGATGGGCTGACCCATCCAGGCCAGCAGCCTATACCAAGGGACTGATGTTCCACCCAAAACCATGCTGATTAGCAGACCCTGATTGCTCAATCCTCCCCCCACCACATTGTCTTTAAAAACCCTGTCTCCCAAATTCTGGGAGAGGCAGATTTGGGAAATTCCTCCTGCCTCCCCACTGGGCACTATGAGAATAAGCTTCTTCTCTGCTGTAAACCCTGCTGTCCCTGCGTGTCAGCTTCCTCATGGTCAGTGGGCAGATGAACCATGTGTTTGGGCAGCAACACATTTAGGAGAAAAAGGGGCTAGAATAATCCTGAACTGTAGATTCCTTGGAGAAAAGTGACCAGAGCAAAGGACTAATTGATTACATGATTTTTAAAACCCCTTGACATGATGTATAACTATGAATTATGTATCTGTAAAGAAAGAATGGGTAATCTGAAACTGAACAGATAAAAGAAGGAAAAAACAATGCCTGTAGACAGTGGGTTCCTGGAAGACAGAAACCACTTGTTTGATCTTTGTAGCTTAGTCAGCAAAAAGTAGATACTCAATAAATATATTTTAACTGTTTGATAATTAATATTAGGTGTTTATATTTGCCCAATTTATTTAATGACTATGTCTTAATTCATAAAGCACAAAAGCACATGTTCACTAATAAAATTTTAATAAATGAGCTCATCCCCTGATAGCAATACATATATCAAGCAGCTTAAAGTTTTGTAAAACAATAGCCACTCAAAACTTAATGAAAATTTCTTAAGGGATATGTAACATAAGCATTTACATCCATGCTAGGAAGTCATGATTAGCAGAGTTTTTTGACAACTATTCAAGCTAAGAGTTTAGAATGTATTTAAATAAGAAAGATGTTATAAGTGAGTCACATGACTGATTTTTTTTTCTTTTTGCATTTGAGAAGGTAAAAAGAATCAGACACATTTAAAAGTCATCTTCTATCAAGAGTAAATATTAGGCACTTCCATCACCTAACAACTTTAAATTTTAGTGGTCTTTCAAGTGACAGATATAAAGGGGGATTTTATGATGAGTATCTAGAATACATTCAGAGAAAGGAAAATGCTTTCATACACATAAGTCCTCTCTGATAAAGGAAAGCTATAACTTAAAGCCCCAACTCTCCTTTTTTCTATGCTGCATAAGTATAAGCAAGCTAAAGAGAATAAAAAAAATAGTTTTTTCCAATACAAAAGAGGAATGAAAATGCACTATATCTAAATTCCAAGGGGATTATCTCTTTGTCAAAGGCTGCCCTTGCATAAACTCTTCTGAGTATTAAAGGCCTGCTAATCTCACAGTGGCTCTCCTTACATCTCTTCAGTTGTTAATTTTAAATAATCTGTAGAAAGGCAAAGTTTACCAAAGTAGATAAAGCAAGCATATCCTTGTGGCCATGGGACAGCAAGTGAACAAAATCTTTGTTGGATTAAGAAAAGTAGTTTACTCTGGGATTCTGAGAAACCAGGTCTATTTTAGTAACTGATTAATCAAGAATTCTGTTATATTTATGACTATTCCACTGTTGGGAGAGACATTTCAACTAATCGTTAAGGATAAACTCACCAAGTAAAAGGCTACTAATTAAATGCTTCTCCGGAAATTGGCCAGGCCAGTGCATGCCCTTTTTGTGTGTTTTCTTTAAACCAGAAGGATGGATATTAAGGCATTTTCATCAAAGTACATGTTAGTAAAAAACTCTAAGCAAGTTGTGCTCTTAATCAGAAGAGTGTAACAAAAGCAAATAACAGTTAATATTTGATGTAAATGAGAATAGAGTCAGCCTGACAACTCAAAATATAAGTGTACAGAACAAGTTGAATAGTATTCAGAAAAAAATAGTCTGTTGTATCTTATATATTTCAAATTATATTTAGCACCTCCCCCCCCACGCTTAATTGCAATCCAATTATACAAAGAACATTATCCAAGTCATGGTCTAATTTATTGGAAGACTGTCTTCTCCTTGAATGCAGAGCCCAAAGTCTAGTCCAAGTTTGGACACTGGCAATAATGATGATTTGAATTCAATTTAAAATGGGTTTCACTTTACTCGTGAAACAGAGAACAATGAAATGGAAAACTGAGATCAGGATCCTAGTGGGTAGATGTGGCCCTCATTGTCTCTTGTTTTGTATTCTTGGCAATAGCATGAACTAAGACATCCTCTAGATCAAAAAGACACACAGCTTACTTCTTGGCATTGAAGTTAACTCACTACATTAGCTTACAAATAAGGCAATAATTTTCCCCTTAATTAGGTACATAACCCAAATTCGATGTCTGGGTTCCAGATGTGAAGATCTTCTTGTTCTAATATTTGGGCTATCTCCACTTATTTAGATCTCTGTTCTATAGTTTTGGGATCTCTTATGTATGTATGTTTAGAAAGTTTTGTTATGGTGGTGCCTGTGGCTCAGTGAGCAGGGGCCCGGCCCCATATACTGAGGGTGGTGGGATGGAACCCGGCCCCAGCCAAACTGCAACAAAAAAGTAGCCAGGCGTTGTGGCAGGTGCCTGTAGACCCAGCTACTCAAGAGCCTGAGGCAAGAGAATCACTTAAGCCCAAGAGCTAGAGGTTGCTTTGAGCTGTGATGCCACAGCACTCTGCCTAGGGCGACAAAGTGAGACACTGTGTCAGGAGAGTGTTGGGGGCACCTATCCTAACTAAGTTCTTTATTTGAACAATGGGACCAGGAGTAGGACCATGCAATAATGTTTCAATGCTAAAATTTTCCATCATCAGAAACATAATGTGTGAATTATTATTTTGTTAATTCACAAAGGTTATCTTATCGGATGGCTATTTTTGATCAGCTCAGAAAAAACTTTTTTCAGTAGAATCAAGTACTACGATCTATGTGCAGTTTTGTCCCATCCACATTTCTCTCCTTCAATCCCATAGAGCTATTTAATTAATTGAAAGAAGCTTTAACTCCAGGACAGGATAGTTATGTGATTATTTAGTATTTCATACTGTAACGGGACAGTGCAGAGCATTTTCCATGCCCAAAGCCCATATGTGGGAAGACGGAGCAACATTCTGCAGTCCCTAATCTACATATTAATTTGTCAGCACACAGGTAACTGATTTACAGAAGTGTTTGAAAGGGCAAATTCTACGTCTCTATTGATATTGCGAATCCAAGAAGGCGTTCTAAAATTCCTGTCAACAGAAAATTGCATAGAGCTTTAAATGGCACTATACATTTTCAGTCAGAGAGGAAGTTACCTTTCCTTGATGTTTTTTGAGGGAGAGTTTCTTAATTTTTATTTTGATCAGTGCTTGACAGAGAGTAGGTGTTCAATAATTATTTGCTGAATACGTAAATAAAATTATAAATGAGCTTTTGGGAGAGGTCACACTTAGAAAGTCATAAATAAAAAGACATATATAATCTAAGTGAGACCTTGAGTTAAAATGAAGCATCCTGAGCAGAGAGAAAGAAAGGGGCTTCCAGGGATATGGGAGGGAGGCCTGGTCTGCTGAATAAGGATGTCTGGAGGGGCCATGAAGACGTGATGGGAACACTGTGACTCAACTGCCCAAGCATGTCCTGCACAGCACAGTTTCCATATTGGGACACAGAGTGATCACTGCATACCACAAATACCCCAAGTATTGCTAAAATCAACAGTTAGATCAGCATTCAGCAATTCTCCCCAGAAAAGGAAGACAATGTGTGTATGAAGTAACCCAGGTAATCAGTGACCAATAGAAAAGGATGAGGGTGCCGAGATATGCATGGGCACCAATAAAAATGTTACACAAACAATTTCAAAGGGAGAGAAAGAGGATATCCATTTATATCCTTTCACTGCCTTTGTATGTGTCTCGCTCTCCTCTCACTCCCGAGAGATCCACTTCCAGCTCGCTGGAAGTGCACCATACTTTCTCTTTGTTCTAAAGTAAACCTCTTTGTCATCCCAAAGTCTGTATGAAGTGACTTTTGTCTTCTATTCACACTCACACATCTTCTACTTTGGTTTCTGTTTCTACTCACATCGTCTTTCTATTCAAGCTGTGCCTTGGTTGAACTTGCCAGTTCCACTGAGAAATTGAACCAGGTAAGCTGGTTTAGCATTAAGTGTAAGACCTGCACTTAGAAGAAAATGTAGAGAAAAGATTCCTTGACATTCTTCTTGGAAATTATTTTTGTGGATATGACACAAAACTCAAAAATAAACGAGTAAACTAAATCAAACTAAAAAGATTCTGCGCAGCAAAAGCAACAATCAACAAAATAAAAAGGCAACCCACACAATGGGAGAGAAAAATGTTAACATATATATGATAAGGATTACTATCTAAATTATACAAGGAATTCATACAACTCTGTAGCACACATACACAAAAAGAATCTAAATAGCCCAATTAAAAAATGAGTGAAGTACCTGAATACACGTTTTTCTCATGAAGACATACAAATGTACATTAGGTCTATAATAAGTCTATGAGAGTGTTCAACTTCAATAATAATCAGGGAAATACAAACCTAGCCTGCAATGAGCGGCCACCTCACATCTGTTAGGATGGATATTATCCAAAAGCCAAGAGATAACAAGTACTAGGAAGGGTGTGGAGAACAGGAAAACTCTGTACTCCATTAATAAGAAGGTAACTTGGAAGGGAAATTATGAAAAACAGTATGGAATTTCCTCAAAAAAATTTAAAAAATAGAACTACCATATGATACAATGGCCCCACTTCAGGATATCAAGACATCTGCACTCCTGTGTTCACTGCAACATTCTTCACAATAGCCAAGAAAGGAAAACAACAGTTCGTCAATGGATGAATGGATAATAAAGATACGGCATACTGTATGTAACAGAATATTATTTAGCTGTAAAAAGAAAGAAGTTTTTCCATTAGCAGCAACAAGGATGAAACTGAAGGATATTATGCTAAATGAAATACAGCACAATTTTTTGTCAATTATACCTTAATAGAGCTGGAAAGTATTTGTTTTCTCCATCAGTCTGAAAAAAGCAGACAAATTCCATGTCTAATATTCTAGCACATTTTATGCTAAACAAAATTTATGCTAAAAGATCTAAATCAATACACTTAAACTCACAGAACTGATTATCATAAACACTTGCTAACGGATATTGCTACATTAAAACAAGCAACATTTATCTATTATTGGAAGCATTCACTTTACAAATTTAATAAATAGCCCTATGTCTTACTATAAATCATAATTACTAAAGTGCTTTGGTACATTTATATAAATCTTACTATTTGAACAGTACACTTTTTAAAACATATTTACATATTTAAATATCTTGTGAGCTTAAAAAGAAACAAGCAAACAAACAAAAAAAAAAACCCAGAAGGAAATGGGAAGGTCTTTTGTACATTCTGAAGCTGCTAAACGTGTTCCTTAAACTGTTCCTGGATGCCTCTTCCCAAAATATACCTAGTATCTAAACAACCACCATCATGGAAAATCACAGGGAAGGTGCGTTCCTTCAGAAAAAGATGGTGAACAGGGAAAAAATATCCTACAAGAATAAAAGGTAGATCTCTACTATCTTTTGTATGAAATCATGATCACTTTACATGAAGATGAGAAAAGAGTGATGTTATTAATAATAATGAAGAAAAGTCAAAGTTTGTCCTTAATGCAACAATTAATAGGAATAAGAATTCTTTAACTCTAGATTGCTATTTTATATGCATAACTATAGCATTAAAAGACATTATCAGGATGTTGTAAATAAGCAAATTACCAGCTGTCAAAAAAATTATCACTATCAAATTAAATAAGCTTCCCCCAGGCAAGCTAGCATTGCTTTTGCCTGAAGGCCAGCTCAAAAATGAATCATGAGGGAGACAAGTCAAATAAATAAAACAGATTTTAAATTAATTCTGTCTGTGTAGAGTAACTTGAAAAATAAATCTTAAAACTCTTTTCTAAATTTTGGAACAACCAAGTAACTGCAATGACGCCTGGCTACTGATGACCTGATTAAAGATTCCTCCAAGACCTCTGATGTCTTGTCTTTTAGAATAATGTGAATATGATATCATATCAATTCTTATATATATCTTTCATGTAGGACAATGGACTAGAAAGAGATTTTAAACATGAAAGAAGATAAAAGAAACTTTGTGTTTTACATATATTCCTTAAACTATAAGGCTACCTGTTCAGAACTATCTTGGCTAACTACTCAAAATCTTAGATTCAAGATGCATTCAGAGGTCAAGTCCTAACAGGTAGGTATCTCTTACCCTGTCAGTTTATTTTGTCCTCTGTTTACAGATACATCCATAACAAATTCAAAATAAAATGCTGAAGATAGTTAATTTTGTACCACTTTCATTTTATTATTCACAATAGTTTAGTTCACCCACTATTCATAGGCAGTAAAATAAATGGGCAAAGGGGTTGGGAGGCCTTCTGTGAAGATTGCAGAAAGAAAAACCAAGTCAGTGTCCAGATCCATAAGTATCTTGAAAGCACAAGAGCTGCTATACCACTATTGAAAGGTCAAGGGTTCTAGCAGAGGGCAAACAAATTCCAAGTTGCAAATTGTGTCTCACTGAAACCAAAAAAGCTGTGTCAACCCATGTAAAGCTAGTTAAACAAAATCAGTGTACAGGATAATCCAACATTTTCATAAATCCTATTAGGCATTTTAGGTTATGGAATTAAACATTTGTCTTCTCAAGTCTGCAGTCCCCAAACCCAGGGCTGCAGAGCGGTACCACACAGCAGGAACCGGGTCCCTCAGCAGGAGGTGAGCAGTAGGTGAGGAAGGGAAGCTTCGCCTGTATTTACAGCTGGTCCCATTGTGCATTCACCACCACGGGAGCACTGCCTCCTGTGAGGCAAGCACTTGCACTGGACTCTCCCAGCAGTGAGAACCCTACTGTGACTGTCCGTGCGAGGGATCTAAGTTGTGTGCTCCTTATGAAAATGCAATGCCTGAAGATCTGAGGGGAGCTGAGCTGCTAGTGCTAGTGTTGGGGAGTGGCTGCAGATACGACTTACAGTTAGCAAAGAAGTTTCACCATGTAGAGACGATAACACGTCCATTGCTTACAGGCTCATATCAAAACCATTCCCCCCAACCCCTTGCCAGAGAAAAAATTTTTTCCAAAAAAATTGGTCCCTGATGCCAAAAAGTATTGGGACTGCTGTCCTAAAAGACCTTCTTCAACCCATTCCAAGGGCTGATCTTGTGGATTCAAGTTGATGTGGTGCATTTAACTGGTTTCTCAGTGTCCTACTGAGTTATCTTGGCCTCTGAACACCTGTGTAGGATGCTCATCTCAGCCAACTGACCTCTAAATATCACTGATGTTATTCATGTCAATGATTTAGAAGAATATTTTTAACAGAGACTCACACCAAAAAATGTGTCATTTAGACCCAAATCAATGGGTCAATAAATGGTGGACGGTTAACACTGTGGTAATGCACACTGTCTGTATCGCCAAGGTAACATTAGATAGCCTCCAACATATGAGGTTGGCTCTCTCTAAAACTTGGTAAAGGACATAGGTCCTCTTATCAGCTGAGAATTTAAGCCATGGGTTTCATCTGCTTATAAACCAAGCTGGTGTAACAGGTAAGGGAACACAAGTCCTGATACTCTATTTTCCCTCTTAGTTACAAAGATTATAGGAAAATTACTGAGTTGTATAAGTATTGTTGACATCATTAGGAAAAATAATATATACATAAGCATATAGGTAGAAAAAGGAATAAGGGGAGAAAGAGAAAGACTGAGAGATATCGAGGGGCTATTGGGGGGACAGAACATGGTAATCACCTTTGGAACAATAACTACAAACATTATTGTTCTGGTAAAGAAAGTTAAATAGCTGGTGGATGTGTCTTTTAGTTATTTTAACTGTAATAACCAACAAAGGTTTAACATCATATACTCATTGAACTGCAAAGCACTTCACTATCACTTCCCTAATTTTCTCATCTCAATCCTGAGATAGTGCCAAAATGTTCTCTGAAGGGTAACATACACTTGGATGCTGCAGGGCTCCGTGAGCTTGCTGGGGCCTTGGGAAGCTGGAGGCAGGGACATTGGGAAGGGACAGCTGGACACTGACTCTGCCTCTCTCTGTGCCTCATTACTTCATACCATATAAGGAACTGTCTTTATTAATGCTGAGTCTGGCTGGAGGATCCGCAGGAATCAGATCTCTATAACAATTTCTTCTAAAAGTTTTTATAGTGTAAATACCACCAGAAGAGAAATAAAACTGCTAGTGAAATTAGGCTGAGGTTTAACAAGAATTGCACTTTGCATTTTGATACAATTCTGTCCTGGGGTTCAGGACTTAACCCTAATGATCATCACTTTCTGCATATATTGCTGTTAGGTATGTCATGACTGACTTTTATGGTGTGAGTGACGTGTATGGTGGAGGTGTTTGCAAACAGATATGTGTGCACCTTTCCGTCTAACCAATTTATAGCCTGCCTGGGCCAATGCATCCGTCATATTTGGGAGGCTTCTGAAACTTCTCTCAATATTCCCCAGAGACGAGGTTATATAAGGACTATAATGTTTGATCCTAATCTAAATCCAGATTAGAGTATCTGAAGAAAAAATATTATCTATATTCTTATGGGAGAATCCAGGTTATTCTCCATAATTATAATATGTTTTCTTTCTTGGCTTAAAACATACTGATATTCTTACCACATGCATTTTTTAGCACTTTATATCCATTATTAAATATAGTGTTACCAAAAACCCTCTGAAATGAACTTTTGTTATTATTCTCATTTTACTGATGACTTTAAGAGGTAATTACATTGGCCAAAACTGCATAGGTAATAAGCAGTAAAGCAGGGGTTTGAATATAAATACGCTAACAAGTTTTAACTTAACACTTCCAAAAATAAAAGATATGCGTGTGCATGCCTGTATATGTATGTGTGCAACTGCATATTTTTCTCCACTTCTGATTTAAGTACGTCTACAAATCACAGGCTAAGATGATTCAAGTCTGTGACTGGAGTTTCAAGAAGCATTCAGCACTGTTATACTAAATATCACTTTATCAATACATTTGCCAAAGGTGACTATGATGAAGCCATTAGAACTGTAAATATAATTAAAATAATCAACTACAAATGGTGTAGCATAATTTTTTTCCTTTCTTGTTAAATTAGGTATAACTTTAGTTTAAAAACACACTTGGCTTGTTAAATATTTTTCAAATTCCAACTAAGATATATGTTCATGATTCTAGAAAATCATAATATACATAAACACTACAGAATAAGCATCCCTAATCCATAAAACCAAAATCTAAAATGGTCCGAAATTCAAAACGTTCTGAGTACTGACTTCGCACAAGTGAAAGATTTCACAAGTGATCTGACTTGCTGATTCATAGTCAAATAATAATGGATGATAACAAGGATGTGGATAAAGGGGAATACCCAGTGTAAATTATCACAGCCACTATGGAAAACAGTATAGAGATTCCTCACAAAACTAAAAATAGAACTCCCTTATGATCTAGTATGGTATTTATCTAAAAGAAAGAAAATCAGTATACTGAAGAGATACGTATGCTTTATGTTTATTGCAACAACACGATTCACAACAGCCAACACTTGGAATCAACCTAAATGTCTATCCATGGGATGAATGGATAAAGAAAATGTGGAACATTACATAATGGAATATTACTAAGTCATAAAAAGAATGAAATTCTGTCATATGCAATAACACAGATAGAACCGGAGGACAGTATGTGAAACGAAATAAGCCAGTCACTGAAGGACAAAATGTTGAATATTCGTGCTCATGGGTATAAAGTTAAAAAAATGGATCTCATGAGGTAGAGAGTAGAATGATGGAAGTGTAGTGGGAGGAGGTATAAAGTGAGACTGATTAGAGGTTACAAAATTATAGTTAGATGGAAAGAATAAGATACAGCATTTGGTAGCACAATAGGGTGACTATAGTTAGCAAGGATTTATTATATATTTCAAAACAGCTAGGAGAGTAATTTGGAATGTGTCCAACACAAAGAAATAATAAATGTTTTAGGTGGTGGGTACCTAATTTCACTAACTTGATCATTACACATAATATGCCTAAATAAAAATATCACATGTAGCCTACAATTATGTGTGTAACTATTATGTAGCCATAAATACTAAAAATAAAAATTTTAAGGTAAGCAAAATGGATTCTAACCTTTGGTTCATAAACAAATTTTTAAAAAATCATATAGGGCGGCGCCTATGGCTCAACCAGTAGGGTGCCGGCCCCATATGCCGGAGGTTGCGGGTTCAAATCTGACCTTGGCCCAAAAAAACTGTAAAAAAAAAAAAAAATCTTATATAAAATTACTTTCAACCTGTGTATAGGGTGTATATGAAACATAAATGTATTTTGTGTTTAGACTCCTCTCCAATATATCTCATTATACCAATGTATATGAAAATATTCCAAGATTCAAAAAAACTATGAAATCTGAAACATTTCTGATACAAAGCCTTTTGGATAAGGGATACTTGACCTATACCTTCATTTATTCTGTCTTTTCCCAAATATTCTACTAATACTTCCTTACTGCCTATAGCTTAAATTTCCTTTAAATTAAATTGCATGATGTCTGAATAGAATTTGACTTAGCACAATATTTTCCATATACTACTGTTTACTTCAGAATTCATCAGAATATTTTTCATACCCATGTACCATACACAGTGTGATTTACTTAAGGTTTTAATTGTCTGCTTTATTACATAAAGCTTTATATTACTTCTGTAATGAAGATCTACTGTAACTTTTAATTAAGTTAACAGTAAAAATGAATACAGTAAAAACTAATTCACATTATTAAGTTTTAGTTAGATCACTTTGTGAGCATGAGATCTATTCTTTCCTTGTTATAAACAAAATGAGTGGATATATTAGAGTTGTAAAAGACATACTAGCATCAGAATATATTTTTATTCTTAAGAATTGGAAGGATTAAAAAGTTAAAAAAGTAATAACTTTTCCAAAATGCAATGAGCTGATTTTTATAATTCTCAAATGGCAATTATATTAATGATCACTTAAACTCTTGCTTGGTAAAACAAAGCTTATCACAAGACACAAATTGTCTTATACTAATATTCATGTCCTGGCACAACAGTGAAAGGCCCAAATCAAACCTTAAATTAAGACAAAGTATATAAAATGGTCTTTGGTATCAGACAATCTGCATTTGAATCCTCACTGGTTCTTACTATATTTGAGATCTTATATAATTGAACCAATCCATGAACCTCAGTTTCTTTATTTGTTGGTAGCCATTTATGCTTGGCTTGTAAAGCAATTAGTTAATTTCTAGTTGTAAAATGTGATAATGTAATATTGTCATTTATATTTTATTTATTTGATGAAATACTTTTACATAACTAGATAATTCCCCTATTTTGTTTGCCAGAGGTGGAGTTCATAAAGGAAAGCCAGCATAAATGCTTGATTTTTAATTTACTGGTTTTCAAGATAATAATTTACCTTCATCCTCTGAAATGCGTATATACTTATATTGTCAGAGCATATCACCACTACATACTATGTATTTTTTCCTCCTTTTAACCATCACTTTCCTTTATTTCTATGAGCAATGATGTTTTAAATGCTTACCACCAATGTCTATCTGTATCTCTAGTCCCTTGGTTGTCTGAGGATTATTCTACAGAATATTCTCAGGAAGGACATAAGGAAACAAGGGAGTTCTTCAGTGATAACAGGTGCTCTGTGCCCTTGACAACTCAAAGTTAGTTTTCCTAAATAAAATTTCTGTGCTCACATGACTCAACTTCCTTCCTTGTGTATTTTAAATGTTACTACATTTTTCTTTTAGATACGGTGTTTTAATGAAAAATATGATAATTTATCTTTTCCTCTTAGTCAAATTTTTCTTTTAAGTTTAAATGACTTGTCCTTCTTTCTTGAAGTTCAGTATTTTACTAGAAAATTTTTTAATATTAATAATTCAGTATGGATAGTTTTAGTTATATGAGATTATCTCCTAATAAGTACTTTCAAATACCAGCAGAAAAGTTTTCTTCATTATAATTTTGAGTGTTCTGTTCTTTCTCTTTGGTTCCTGCTTCATTGACTTCTATTTGTATGTTGGATCTTCTTGGGTAGCTTCAGTATTAATTTTTCTCAAAACTTTTTTTAGCTTTTTTTATTTTTAAAATATGAGTGCCTTTGTTTTTTACTTAATAGCTTTATCAGTTAAGAATATTTACCTTGTATTCTTTCCAGTTTAGTCTTAATTTCTGAAATGATTTTCTTTTATTTCTATTTTCTGTGCTATCACCCCATTTATGAGATTTTGTAATACTAATGTTCTTTGATGTTTTATGTATTTTTCCTAATTTCTTTCTATTTTTTTTGAGACAGAGTCTCACTTGGTAAGGTGCTGTGGCATCTTAGCTCACAGAGACCTCAACTTGGCTAGAGTCTGCACAAAATGTTGATTCAGGAAAAGAACTCACTCCCACAGGCATCTGAGCCTAGAGCAACTGCATATGGTCACCATTCTGAGAGCTTAGATGCTATGGATCTTCAGAAATTGCCACTGCACTGCTTCAAGGAGAGACAGGGGGCTGTGGGCTCCCATGTACCTGTTGGGAAAGTCTCTACCACCATGCTATAGGCTGCTGTTGAGACTGAGACATGAGTGGACTACATTTCCCACAGCTTCTTGCCCATGCTGGTTGTCTAGAAGAGGGTCTATCCTGCTCTTGTCTCAAGCCCAGGGCACCATTTGGAAATTTTAATCCTGGGCTATGCCCCACCCTCAAGGCTAAGTTCAAGGCAACATGAGGACAGCCAAATGGGTGAAGAACAGAAAAAATGGGCTCTATAATGGATACCTATAACATTACCTGTAGAAGACTGAGCACTAGGCTTATAGAAGTGGCCACCTGCTCTTGAGGAAGGACTGGGAGCGAGACAATCTCCTAGCCAGCATGGAGATATTTTGCAGCCTGGCGACAAGCCCTCAAACAGTTGCAGGCATTAATGAGATAAGATCGGTTGCTTGTTAGCAAGCAGGTGTTATACCTTGAACCTTCATGGTGTAGCAAGTTGGGAGTTCAGACCATGGGGAAAGAACAAGGAGCAACAATTAAACGCATGATCCTAGCACGTGGGCCCCACACCTGTTGTATAATGTTTGAATGGGGCTTCCCTGGAGATAGGGGAAGTCCACCTCTTGCAGGCCTGTACCTTCAATCCGAGTCCCAGCTGTTTGTATTTGTGTGGTTATGGGGTGCCACAGAGATCATAGACAATTACCCACTGCCCTACCTATAATGAGATGCTTTTAAGACATGAATGAACTGTACTCTACAGCTTTTAGCTCCTTCTGCTAACCTGATGAGAGGTCACAGCTGGTATTGAGAGTGACGCCGGCAGCTCTTCACTCTTTAGCTGAATTTGCAGCTCTTCACCTTTTAGCTGAATTTGAGGCAATGAAGTAGTAGCCACCACTAAGCTGGGGAGGGATAGAGGAAACCCAGCTCTCTTAACAATACTGCCCCAACCTACTGCAGCTACAATACCAACATTGACTGTTTTGCGCAGTGGTTGCCCCATCACCATTACTTCCATCACTCACATCACACCAGCTGTCTAGAGGCCTAACAACTCATCCACACACCGTGGCCATAGCTCCCACTACTAGCTACAATGCAAGTTACATAGAGACCCAGGAATTGACTTTCCAGGACCCACTAACACTGAACCCAGTGTAAGCTGCTCTTGGGCCTAAAAACAGTAGGAGTTAGCTCACGGCTGCCACAACTGAGGTCTCAAGTTCCCAGTTGTCATCCAAGTCCCTCCAAAATTCGCCCCACGTGCAATTAATAACCATATGCTAAGTGACCAAGCAAATCACATATACTATTGATGCCATGTACTGGCATCACAGTAGACTGCCACTATAGTATTAGATCATACTACTACAGGCACCCATAATCCAAGCCAAAGTGTCCTCCTCAATCAACAACATATATACACCTTCTGGAAAAAATGCTTCCCTATGAAAGCAATTTCAAAACCTGGAAGAGGTGATTGCTATACCAGATGCACAGATATCAATGGAATAACATAGGGAATCTGAAGAAGGACATCACCAAAAGATTACAACACTGTCCATCAACAGATCCCAATCAAAAAGAACTCTTTGAAATCTCAGATAAAGGATGCCAAATGTTGATTTTTAAAGAAGCTAAATGAGGTTCCATAGAAATCTCAAAGCCAATAAAAAGAAATAAGGAAATCAGTTCAAGATACGAATGAAAATTATGATAAGGAAAGAGATGCCTTAAGAAGAAAAAAATCAAACATAAATTCTGGAAATGAAAAATTCATTAGAGGAATTATATATATTCAAAAGTTTAAATAGTAGAATAGACCAAGCAGTTTAAAAAAATCTTACAACTTGAAGACAGGTAACAGTAACTAAAGCTAAAAAAAAAAAAAAAAAAAAAAGGAAAGAAAGAAAAAAGTTAAAAAGAATGAATAAAGTTGTCAGGATGTCTGGAACTTCATAAAGCAACCACACTTATGAATTATTCATATTTCCAAGGGGGAAGAGAGATCAATGTTTAAAAAAACCTATTTAACTAAATAATCAGTGAAAACCTTCCAAGTTGAACAAGAAAATTAGATATGTAAATACCAGAGGCCCAGCAATCCTCAGGCAATTACATTACAAAGATAACTTCACTATGATATATTATATTCAAATGTTTAAAGTCAGAGTTAAATAAATAATTTTAAAATTAGCATGAGAGAAGTGTCCAGTTACTCATAAAGGAAACCTCATCAGACTATCGGTGGATTTCTCATCAGCCTCCAATGTAGCTGGGACTATAGGATTGTCCCACCAGGCCCAGCTACATATCAATATTAGCCACAAACATAAATGGATTAAATGCTCCACTTAAAGCATATTAATATGGTGGCAGACTGGGTAACAAAGCATGATTCAACTATACGCTATTTATAAGAAACTTGCCTTAATCTATAAAGACATATAGATTAAACATATGGGGCTGGAAAAAGACACTTCCTTCAAATAGGAATCAAAAGCAAGCAATAATAGCTATACTTTATCAGATTAAAAAGATTTTAAATCAAAATAGTAAAAAAGAAATTAATTATATAATGATAAAGGGATCAATTCATCAAGAATATATAACACTCTAAATATATGTGTGACCAACCTCAGAGCACTGAGATTCACAAAATGAATTATTACTAGACCTAAAGACATAGACAGCAATATAATAATAGTGGGGGATTTTATTACCCCTCCACCCTACAGAGATCAAAACAGAAAATCAATAAACATTGGACTGAAGTTTGATAAATGGATTTAATGGACTTATATCAAACATTCTAACCAACAACCACAGAATATAAATTCTTTTAACAAGAACACAGAACATTCTCCAACATAGACTACATGTTAGGCCAAAAAACAAATCTTAACAAATTAAAAACAAATCAAAATTATATCAAGTATCTCATCAGACCATAGTGGCACAAACCTAGAAATATATCAGAAACTTCAGACACTAGCAAATGCATAGAAATTATAAAACATAATCTCACTTCATCCCCAAGTAAGTGAAGAAATTAAGACAGAAATTTTAAAAAGTCTTTTAAACAAATGAAAACACAACATAGCAAACCCCTGGGGTATGGAAAGCACTATGCTAAGAGGTAGTTTGCAGTACTAAATGCCAACATCAAAATAGAGGAAAGATCACACGTTATCAATGTAATGTCATACCTTAAGGAACTAGGAAAACAAGAACAAACCAATCCCAAAGATTGCAAAAGAACAAAGATCGGAGCAGGACTAAATGAACTAGAGACCAAGAAAACGATGCAAAAGATCAAACAAAAAATTGGTTCCTCAAAAAGATAAACAAAATTGATAAACCACTAGATAACTAACCAAGAAGAAAGATGATCCAAATAAGCAAAATCAGAAGTGGGAAAGTATGCATTAAAAATGATACCACAGAAATACAAAAGATCATTAGTGATTATGATGAATAACTATCCGCTCAAAACCCAGAAAATCTAGAGGAGTAGGATAAATTCCCAGTCACGAAACTTCCCAAAATTAAACCAAGAACAAACAGACCCCCTAAACAGACCAATAAAGAGTAACAAAGAGTAGCAAGATTGAATCAGTAATAACTGTCACTCGCCCCCCTCAGAAAAAAAAGCACAGGACCAGATGGATTCAGAGCTGAATTATACCAAACAAACAAAGAACTAATACCAAACTCTCCCCAATTGGCCTGGGAGTCCCAGTGCGCTAGGCAAGGCAAGGGTGTGAAGCCTGGGCTGGAAGAATAGGGGAGGGCACCTCTGGGGGGGAAAGGGGGAGGGGACGTGGGGACAGACATTGCAGGCCCTGGGGGGAGGGCAGTGAGCCTTGTCTGGCCCCTGACGTGGGGATCAGTGTGGCTCCCTAGAGCTTATCAAGTTATTGGTAATTAGACACATTTAACTCTTAGGAAGAAGCTACAACCTAAAATTGTATTTGTTTGTTCGTTTTTTTTTTGAAACAGAGCCTCAAGCTGTCACCCTGGATAGAGTGCTGTGGCATCACAGCTCACAGCAACCTCCAATTCCTGGGCTCAAGCGAGTCTCTTGCCTCCGCCTCCCAAGTAGCTGGGACTTCAGGCGCCCACCACAACACCCGACCATTTTTTGGTTGCAGCTGTCATTGTTTGGTGGGCCCGGGCTGGATTCAAACCTGTCAGCTCAGGTGTACGTGGCTGGTGCCTTAGCCCGTTGAGCCACAGGCACTGAGCCCTAAAATTGTATTTGATGAAACTCACTTCCATATATTTTAACTGTTTGCAAAAATGTTGCAATGAGAATTTTGCTATATGATATGTTTAATAAATATAGAGTTATTAAAAAAAAATCACCTGACACATAATACATGTAAAACAAGTCGAAAAAAATTATTGGATTATTATGGATACATGTAAAACAAGTTAATAAAAATTATTAGATTATTTTACTATTGATGCATCCAGTGTTTCCAGTGATGAAGTATAATCAGAAACAAAAATCTAAATAAATATTTTGCATTTACCCATATTACTGTCTATGTTTAGAAGGCACACCAAAGAGCATTATGTAGAATACTGTATTAAAAATTAGAAAAATATCAATTCAAATTAGAGTTGATACATTCTACAGTACCTTTTTCTATAAACTGGTACCATTTATTTACATAAGAATATCTATAATGCTGTTTATTTTCAGAATTTTTACAGCTCACCTAAAAAAATATATTTTGATTTCTACTTATCTATTAATAAGAACTAATCTGTGCTAAAGAAGTAAAGTAAGCTTATATTTATTCATGAATATTAAGCATTTACAATAAAGTCTGTAATAAATGTACAGTGTCTGCTATGAAATTCATCTTGCTTTGCTTTTAAAATCCTATTTTCTCTGGGTTTAATGTGGCCAAATGATGTTTTCAGAGAAAAATCTCTAAAGTATTATTTGTAAACTATGTCTCAGGAATATTATATCATTTTCATAAATGGAGGACTATGTGTTAGAATGCTACTTTTTACTTTGACAAGAAATTAGCCATCAAATTAACGTGACATATTTTTCCATATGTAGGATAACATTAAATAAACCCACTACATTAAATGAGGCTCTAAAATTTAGCCACCAAGTATCTCAGTTGCATGTTATAATTATAATTCGTTATTTCTAGCTCAGGAACCTGGCACATCACAGAGTTGAAAATTAATTTCAACCTTAGAAACCTACATTGTCATTATTATAATTATTACTATTATAATTTCTTTAAAGAGACTGTTTGGAAAAGCTATTGTTATTGAGCATTTGTTATTGTTTCTGTTACATTTATAAAAATTATTAATGTCTAAAAATAATAATTACCGAACTCATATTTATTCAATAAATATTTACTGGCTGAGTACAATAGTTCCTTTTACATAGTTATCTATTAAATCACGTTACTTGGCTAATCATCTCATGTGGCATCAATTGAGAGTTCCGACAAGTCTTCTTAAATTATAATCTATATCTCTTGGAATTAATAAATAAAAATAAAATTGTTTTACATTTTCATTTAAGAAATCCGTGTATACCTTTTTACTTAAAAGTTTTAAAAATACCTTTGTGGCTTTTGTAAATCCACGGCAAAAAAAGTAAAACAATCAGAGATTACAAAAAAGTTTCATAAGACTGATACGAATTATCTTTCATATGTATATTTGACTGCTTTTTTTCATTTGTAAATTTCTGCTCATGACCTCACTATTTATTTGCCTTTTCTTTAATTTCTCAGTTTAAATTCTATTTGTACATATTCAATTTTTAAATTCAAAATTTTCTGCATTAAAGATTCTTTTTTTACTTATTTTATTTCAGAATATTATGGACTACAAAAGTTTTGGTTACGTGAATTGCTTTCTCACCTGGAAATGTGTACTGCAAGGGTTAATGTAAGTAAAAATAATTATTCATATTGCTGTTTATCAACAGAAAATGTAGCTAATATTTGTTAAATGGGATGAGAGGAAGCAACCTATAAAAGATTACATGAAGTAGGAGCCTATTTTAGATAAACATATGTACATTTATCTTATTTTTTTATGGCTAACATTCTAACATCTAAGGGATAAAAATTTCTTAACTATATTAATCCACAGAGAAACAGAGTGTACTTCCATCTACAGAAGCCAAAAGGGACAGAGCTAGAACATGTAACATTAGTTAGAATTCTTTTTTTTTTTAAGTTTTTTTTTAGCTAGAATTCTTAATCATCTTTGAATGTTGAGATACTGACATGAGTAAATCAGGACAGTGTAACACTGAAACTGGCAGTTAAAAGCATATAGTCCAGTGAAATGGTTGGTGCCAGGAGTGCAGTCTTGTGCAGACTTGCAAGGTATGTCCTTAGCTATATCCTCATTACTAACTCTTTTAGTTCTAGCTTTGCTATTATAATTTATCGAATACATTCCTTTTCTATTTAACTTAATTATATTATATTTTTTACTGTTGCTTGCAACCAAAATTACCTAAGTTAAAAATGCATTGTAGGCATCAAACCTCAAGAATATGGGAGGAATCTGAATTTGTTAGCTGGCTGCATTAGGACTGAAGATGGGGGAATTTTCATTAGCATTTTTAAAAGAAATCCTAACATACTTTAGCAACAAAGGTGAAATGCCTTAGTCATTATAGCTTATGGTCACCCAATAAAGGCAAAGCTTCAGGGTGCAGCACAGATGCAGTCATTAAGTACTATGAAGGTTAAGAGGAATTTTAATGACCACATGGCTGAGCAGGTGCTTTAAAATGCATTCGATAGCATATAGAAAATGAATAACACACATTTCTAAATTCCTTGCTAAAGGAATAGACTGAAACTCAGGCATTTTTGTGATATTGCTTAAAGTTCCTCCTATCTCTTGTAGCTTCAGACTGAGGTAGTCAAAATACAAAAGCAAATTCAATCCTTTGACTTATGATTTTCATTGTCAGTTGAATTCACAAGATTACCATACTTGTGCGATGAAGGAAAGAGTATTAATCTAGAAAGAGTTATACTCCAGAAATTGGAATGGGAATAGTTCAATCATCTAAAGCTTCTCATCCTCCTTACCAGAAGTAACTTTTTTTAGCTTGTCTTATAAGGTCACTCATCATCTGATTTAAGATCATATTACTCTTTTCCTGCAGAGATTAATTTATGAGAGAAAGCTGATAATCCACATGCTTCCTAGCCTACCACCTCTCAGTGTTCTTTCTCTGAATTGTTAGATTCCAGTACAGCCAGTCATGTTGTGCTGGAATCTGACAATTCAGAGAAAGAAATATTTTTTTCCCACAGACAAATTACAGAATTTCCCTAATTTATATTAACTAATTAGGAAATTAGTAAAACTTAGCTTTTGCTATTGTTTCACCAGGGTTGTAAGGGAATATTTTTAGAAGGCTAAATTGAACAATATGAATATACTTGCAAGAATTTCCTTATTCATTGTGCTAATTTAGAACTCTGATAATTATAATAGTGTTCTTGGATGGTTGGCAAATATATGGAGCTAACCATAACTCCCATTAAATGACATTATGTTGCCAGAAATGATTTGGTATATTATAGAAGAAGGAGTCAAAAATACTGAATAGAAATGTTAGAGGTGACTTTAAATATTTAACACACTACTTGCTCCCTAAAAATCTATTCATCTGACTACAATCTTGGAAAACGTGTAGGTGAGTAGTGTTGGTGTTATGTTATGTGAGATTTTGAGGCCAAGCTTGCCAGTGATTGACACTGTGGTTGAAGGAGCACCTTGACTTCAATGAGAATGGGTAGATCTCAGAGTAGGAATATCAATGAATGACCAGAGGCAAAGTAGGAATGCACACTGGATGTCAGAGCCCACTAAGATAAGAATATTTCTATCTGTAGAGATATTTAAAAGTATGCAACTAATTGTGTATTTTTAGAATCAAAATAAATATGCAATTTGTTAAAGTTCCAAACAGCAGGTACTACTCATGTCCTGTGTAATAGTCTTTTACTGTATTTTCCGTATTAACAAGAACCTAATTTTGTTTAGTTACACATCAAAAAATTGATTCCAATGTCCTATTAGACATAAATCAGGATTTCTAAGAAAATTATGGTTAGTTTATTCATATTACTCGTGATTGATTTAGGCTTCAGTATCTGTGATAAAATTAGGAAGTATGAGGAAAAACTTCTAGGGGCTTCCTAGAAAGGATTTTGCTTTTAAAAAGAAATACAAGGAAAATAGAGGCATTCTTTCATCACTGGAATAGAACCTGGCTTGATGAAGCCTTTACACCAGGGGTCCTCAAACTTTTTAAACAGGGGGCCAGTTCACTGTCCCTCAGACCATTGGCGGGCCGGACTATAGTTTTAAAAATATCTATGAACAAATTCCTATGCACACTGCACATATCTTATTTTGAAGTAAAAATTAAAATGGGAACAAATGCAATATTTAACATGAAGAACAAATAAAGTTAAATCAACAAACTTACCAGTATTTCAATGGGAACTATGGGCCCTCTTTTGGCTAATGAGATGGTCAATGTCCCATTCCATATCTGTCACTGCTAGTCATAACAAGTGTTGCAAGTGTGCATCAGTTACTCTAGATTTGGTTGGGGATTTCAGATGTTTCATTCTGGAAAAAGTCTGTTCACAGACATAAGTGCTACCAAAGATGGTTGCCATTTTGAGTGCATGGTTCCTGAGATTAAGATATGTCTCAGAGGGGAGAGATGCATAGACATTAGGAAGGCTGCTTGACTTGAATGCGTCTTTCAGAGAATCACAATTCTGCAGTTCAGCCAGTTCCATTTGGTAAATTGTATCCACATTTTCTCTCTTTCTTTTTTTTTTTTTATTTCAAGATACTTTATTCTTAAAACAGGTCACAACACTAAGCTTTTGGCCCATTCTGCCACTGTACAAGCTACAAATGCTTGCTGAGCAG
>CAUYRH010167764.1:0-10763 GCA_963574655.1 Perodicticus potto | reverse complement strand
TTCTTCCATGACTTAGCAATTATGAATTGGGCTTCAGTGAACATTCTGGTACAGATGTCATTGTCATAATGTGATTTTTGTTCTTCTGGGTATATACCTAGTAAAGGAATGATAGGATCGAATAGCAGGTCTATTTTTAGACCTCTAAGTACTCTCCAAACATCCTTCCAAAATTCTCTCAAGCTGCTTTTTGCTGTATTCCTTATATGAATATATGATATGATTCCATATGGGATGTCAATATTTTATATGTAAAAATTGGATTATTCTTCTCTAATTATATTACTTAAAATTATTTTTCCTTTTAGTAGCAAAAATATGTGGATTCATCCTGATATTTATCAGCAAAAGGCTGGACTTTACCACCAGAGTGTGTAACATGCTCCTGTTTTAAGTTTTACCATCTACATACTCTACTAGAGTATCTAGTCAAAATTTTAAATAGGTTCCCCAGGAGGTCTCTCAGTTACATTTTTAAAAATTATTTTCTTTTTTTTTTTTTTAATTTTGAAATAGGCCATCTGCCACCCAGGCTGGGGTGTGATGGTGCACTCAGCTCACAGAAACCTCAAACTCCTGTCTCAGCCACCCAAGTAGCTGGGGCTACAGGTGCCCACTATGCCTCACTGATTTCTTTCCTTTTGTAGAAATGGGACTCACTGTATTGCTCAGACTGGTCTCGAACTCTTTGCCCAAGTGGTTCTCCTGCCTCAACCTCCCAAAACACTAGGATTATAGGAATGGACACTGCACCTGGCCTTTTTCATTCTTCTACTAGATGTTATCAGACCTGAATGTGGCAGTAAACTAAATTCTTCTCCTAAGAAGTATATGGAAAGCTTCTCTCGGTACCGTGCTCTTTATGGGTACGATGACGCCCAAGTTAAGGTTCTGGGCCCTGAACATCAGGGGTAGAGAAAGCTTATCTGGGAATGTAAGAAACAAAGCCTTCACGTGTTTTAGGAAATAAAGGTCTCATTGAAAGACAATCGAACACACAAATTGGGTTTTCAATTTTATTCTCTTTACTCTCCACAAATTCACAATCACATGTTGGCTGTTGGCTGAGTCCTTACAAGAGAGTGGGTTTGGATTCTTAGATACTGGTTATTAAAGAACAGTAAAGGAGGTATTTCACCCAACTCAGCCCCTACTGGGAAACAATGTGTATTCTGTGTCACCGAACCTGTGTCCCCATAATTGTGAGTATTTACAGACAGTAGTTTACAGTCAGAAAGAGTGATGATCATCATTTTTCTGTTCTATTATGTTTAGAGAACAGAGAGAATCAGTAACAAAGTTATACTTAAAGTGTATGAAATTAAACAAATACTATCATCAAATTTAACTAAAAAATAATGTTCTGTTCAAGTTATAGCATTAAAAATCAGAAATCACCCATGGTGACTGAAATTTTAATGATTTCAATATTAATTATCTCTGTAATCCCAGAAATAATTGATTCTATTTTGATTGAAATGTTGAAATAAAATTTGAAACCAATGGAAAACAGGCAAAAGCGATCAATGACTGATATTAACATCAAGCACTTCCAGCAGAAACAATTTATATTTGCACGGACAAAAATTATTTGCATTACTACCAATTTTCGATAAATCAACTTTTTCCTTACTAATTTGCAAAATAGCCTGGTCAAATATGACTAAAAAGCAGAAATAAACTATTTTGACGAACCAGCCACAATGCCCCCATACTTGCAGTGTCTTTCTTTCTTTCTTTCTTTCTTTTTTTTTTAAGACAGAGTCTAATTTTGTCACCCTTGGTAGAGTGCCATAGTCATAGCTCACAGCAACCTCAGACCCCTGGGTTCAAGTAGTTCTCTTGCCTCAGTCTCCCAAGTTGCTGGGACTACAGGCACCCACCACAATGCCACTTATTTTTAGCGACAGGGTCTCACTCTGGCTCAGGCTGGTCTTGAACCTGTGAGCTCAGGAAATCCACCCACCTTGGCCTTCCAGAGTGCTGGGATTATGTGCCACAGTTCCCAGCCTACTTGCAATGCCTTAACAATTTTTATGCACTTCCTCTACCCACCTAGTTTATTGTGTGGAAAAGGAAAAGATACAAGAGGAAACGGACGTGGCTCATGCCTGAAATCTTAGCACTTCGGGAGGCCAAGGCAGGTGGATCACTTCAGGCCAGCTTGAGCAAGAGGAGGGGGTTGTTTCTACAAAAAGTGGAAAAACTTTCGAGGCATGATGGTGGGCTTCTGTAGTCTCAGCTACTTGGGAGGCTGAGGCAGGAGGATCACTTCAGCCCAGGAGTTTGAGGTTGAGTGTTATGATAACATCACTGCACTCTAGCTTGGGCAGCAAAGCAAGACCTTGTCTCAAAAAAATAAATAAATAAATGAAAGAGAGAGAGAGAAACTATGGTATTCTCATCTGCCTAATCCCATTTTAAGCATGTGACATATTTTCTCACGTTTTCTAATCTGACAGATACTTGAAAACTCTCTTGAGAACAACTTAGCCATGAGATCTGTTAAAACAATCTCTTCAATAGGGTCACCTGTTATTCTCTGAATCTGAACTTTCTCTTTGCTCTGCGTCTCGACCTGGGGAGATAACCTCAGCTTTTCTTGTTGAGGGTTGTTTAACCACTAATTTTATTGCCCAGATCCCAATCCTGAGGCAACTCCAGTTGGTCTTCTCTTGCCTTAACTAACTTGGGATACAAACCTTCAAGGGAAGCCACTTTAATTACAGCCCTGTATAAGCAAGTTGCAATAGAATTTCCTACCCTTCGGACCCTGAAAAATCCGCGTCCGTATTCTAGGGGGCACAGCCAATGTATCAAATACTCCTCTTTAATTCCCACTTCCCAGCTTGGGTGTGGCGTGCGCCTGTGTACACATGTGTGTGTGTTAGAGACCCGGGAATGAAACACACAGAACACTAATGATTTTCACCAAACAAAGTCTTTTGACTTTTAATCATGGTTCCTTAATAATTTGTCTTAGCTGGAGGTGGTGTCTTGGGGCTGCCAAACCAGTCTCGTGTTCTCTTCTTTGAAAATTCTGAGCATCAGTGTGACTGACAGGTGTGTGTCCTGTAGTTCACGTGACAGCTGAGACGGGAAGAGCTCTACTTTCCTGGCTTAGGGGTGTGAAAAATCCCATTATAACCTAATCTCTGTTTTTCAGTGTATGCTATAGGTCAAATAAAATGAAACTTGGACTTAGGTAATCCCCTTTTTAAAAGGGATTGTTGCAATAAGGCGAGAGGACCATTGCCATAGGGGAAGGGAACTATTGCAAGGGGAAGAGTCCTCTGACTCCTAGGAGCTTCGAGGTCCACAAAGGCCAGGCAGAAAGGAGTTTTCTTTTACAAGCAGAGAAGATAAGGCCAGCAGGAACTGGGGACGGGAGGTGTGAGGAAAGGGCAGAGGGGTTTGACGTTCGCGCAGAGAACATTCTCTGGAGGGAGGGTCTGCTAAGGAAGGGTCATTCCACACCCCAGGCTAATGTCGGCTTTTCAGAGAGCGAGTCAAACTCTAGGAGTCTAGGGAGAAGAAAGAAGCTTAAATAGAGATGGGTAAAGTGGCCAGGGTGGCCGTCGTGGTTCTGGGTGTGCTTTTGGCTGAAGAAGAACCAGACACGCCAAAGTGGCAGGTCCAGCCTCTTGGCTCTTACTTGGAGAAAGTAATCATTAGCAGAGCTGATGTGACGGAGTGACTCCAGGCAGGAAGCAATTGCACAAGTAGCTTTTTGTTATGGAACAAAATGGGCCTGTCTCCTGGAGTGAAGGGCGGACTCAGTCACTGCCTCACACCCTTACTCTGATGGGCTCGGTGTTTCCTCTTATTGGCCCTGTCTGGTGGTCTCCTGGGAGGGGTGCAGTGTCACAAATGATCACAGAGGGCCCTCAGTCCATCCGCAGAGCCCACCTGGGAGGGGTGAGGGGAGTCCCAGACTGAGGATGCCGCCCTCCTTCTCAGGGGGAGCAGTGGGTCTGGATAGGATTAAGGGTGGAGCAGCCCGGAAATGGGGTGCCTGCCCCATCCTTCTTCCCAGGCACCAAAGCAGGGCACCCTTGCTCCTAGGAGACCCCGAGATCCTATCTACCTTATCAGTTCACCAGGTGTTCTGCCAGATTGTCGGTTGGTACAAACAGTTCCCCTCACCATTCCTGAGATGAGGATGGAGAATTTGGAGGGTCTGTGCCCGCCTTGTTGTAAGTAAACAAGAGGGGCTCTGTGAATTGCTTCTAAGTGACATGGAGGAGGGTGGCTCTTTGCAGTTAAACTGTCTGGGGGAGCATTTCTTAGCCAGCACTGCTGTCCACGGCACAGGGTTGAGCGACAAGCTGGCATTCTCTCTTTATATCCCGTGACCCGCCTAACATGTCCGTCAACAAAGTGTTCTTAGAGCAGTTTCTCCAGTTGGGTCCTTCAAGAGAGAAACATGAGATTTTATTACTTTTTGAAAGTAACAAAAAAAAGAAGGCAGTTTGCCATTTCCCAAGGGACAGCAAAAGAAAATCGCCTTAGGCAGTTCTATGTATGTCAGAGGCAGTATGAAGCTTTACACCCTAGAAACGAGGCCTTGTAGACGGAATCTTTGCCACAACTTCATCGAGAGCCCCCATGTGAATAATTCTAGGCAATGCTAAGCCTGTGAAGAGTGTACTCACTTAAAAAAAAGACCTGGGATGCTCCCTTGTAAGATGGAACGAAGTCCATCCTATTAGTCTGAGCAGTGGACTGGAAGATGGAAGTCTGCGGCTTCAGTGAGGATTTGTGAGAGTCCCTGGGGTCTTCCAGGCCTCGTCTTCATGTGTCTACAAGGTATTTGTAAAGATGTTTAAAGGAGTCAGTAGACACAGCGGTAACAACCAGTGCTGGACACTGCACATGTAAACACAGAGATGAACACCTGTGGAAGAATTGTAACAACCAAACAAACAAAAGACAACCCCCCCAAATATACGATTATTAAAACTATTACGGTTTCTAAGAATGAAATGAAACTTTTTTGTATGTGTTTTTTTATACACCAAGTTTTGTTCGCAGCTCTTTCCACAGACTCATCTACCACTTGCCACTGCACTTGGAGCCTGATGGCTTTATTACGTCGTACCTCAATTTCACAAACGAGGAAAGCAAAGAAAGCAGAAGTGAGGTAACTGGCCCAAGTCCGTATGCTGGAAAAGCGAAGCTTTATATCCAGGTTGCTTCACTTGTTATACTAGGGCAATAAAAATAGAGGATGTCGGGCGGTGCTTGTGGCTCAAAGGCATAGGGTGCCGGCCCCATATGCTGGAGGTGGTGGGTTCAAACCCAGCCCCTGCCAAAAACAGCAAAAATAAATAAATAAATAAAAATAGAGGCTGTCAAGCTAGTAGAGTTTCAATCAAATTTCTGTATGGAGAATTGGTCCATTTGGTAGGAAACACGTGGTAAGTAAAGGTTCTAGTTCTGTATATCTGTATCCATGTCTAGACCAAAAAGAAGAAAAACATTACAGAGTTTGGTCTTACATTGGAAGGAGAAAGCATGACTGTTGAGCATTTATAATTAAATACCATCTCTATTTAGTAAATTTGCCCCCAAAATGTGAGTAATGTACATCCTTATAATTAATATTTCTAGTAATTCATAGGATAGTGAATAATATTATTTGGCAAGCTGGTTTTTGGAGAGCTAATAAGGATAATTTTAGTCTATATTTCAGTCTGAAGATCGTGCTAGTGTAAATGGGAACATTATGTGTTAATAGATTCATTTATCACAGCACTCCAAGGCCTGATAGCTCAGACAGGCCCCGCTCTGCCAATTCGTCAGGCTTCCCCGTGCCCACACTGACCCTGTGGCACTTGAGAGTTTATGAAATTATCCTGAGAAGGGTATCACTTGAGTCTTGTCTTTTCTACCCATGACAGATGCATAATTAAGGTAATTATCTCTTTCAGGAAATAAAGCAAAGGACTTCCTTTCACTGGAAAGATAAACAAAATTTGGAGGCATGCCTTTGTCCAAATAATCACCTGTTTCCAATTTTCCAAATATAAGCCAAAACGAATCAAAGCCTGAAAGACAGAAAACGTATCCTTGGAATGTATATTATCATTTTAGTCTACACAGCAGATCATTCTTGAGTTCTCTGACCTATTTTAGAAATTAAGAAATAAAGCTTTCTTAAGATTACAGCCACATTTACCTCCCACCAGGCATCGGGCTTTAAATGCAATGAGAATTATATTCCAGAGGAAAATTTGGTGCTAAAAGGAATCCAAGGGCACATAGAAAAATGAAAATAAATTTACTGTGCTAGGCCATAGGCTTTGCTTTCCAGGATTTGTTGTTTACTGGTGGTTCAGAGGCTCCTTGGTTATTTAGGAAACTTAAAAGCTCCCTGGTCTTTCCAAGAAAGACATGTGCGGGCAGCTCCTGTGGCTCATCGAGTAGGGCGCCGGCCCCATATACTGAAGGTGGCGGGTTCAAACTCGGCCTCGGCCGAACTGCAAAACAGAAAAATAGCCGGGCGTTGTGGCAGGCGCCTGTAGTCCCAGCTACTTGGGAGGCTGAGGCAAGAGAATCGCCTAAGCCCAGGAGCTGGAGGTTGCTGTGAGCAGTGTGACGCCACAGCACTCTACCGAGGGCAATAAAGTGAGACTCTTGTTTCTACAAAAAAAAAAGAAAGAAAGAAAGACATGTGAAGTTATACTTCACAAATGAACTGTTACTACATCGGTTTTTATGATCTTCTTCCCTGGCAATAATACAGAGGATGCCAAAAGCACGTATGCATGTTTTAAGATAGGAAAAACCTGTATTACATTTATAATACTCAAGTCCCATTTGACTTGTGCCATTATGAGAGGTGTTAAACATGACTCACGCTCATCTTTTGTTATTGGTCATATTGAGTGTTAGAATTTTAATACAGTTTTCTTCTTTTCTTAAAATGTATATACATTTTTTTGGCACCCTCTGTACATTAGTATTTAAAAGAAACTGTCCTTTATGATGGCCAGTTGGGCTGAGTTATCTTCGGAATGTAGAGTATTTTGTAAGTTCATTGACAAATAGAAGAATCTTCAGTTGTGCAGTGAAATTGGGGAGACTGGTGCATTTACAGAGCAATGATAAAATATTTGTTGATAATGTAACACCAGGGTCAGGAAAATATTTATTCATGCAGCTGAAGTTCTGCTGGAGTCATTTAGAGGTTATTTGCTTTACTGACAGCTCCTGTAAACTATTATAAAGAATAAAAAAACATAGGCGGCACCTCTGGCTCAGTGGGTGGGGCGTCAGCCCCATATATCGAGGGTGGAGGGTTCAAACCCGGCCCCGGCCAAAACTACAACAACAAAAAAATAGCCGGGCATTGTGGCAGGCACCTGTAGTCCCAGCTACTCGGGAGGCTGAGGCAAGAGAATCGCCTAAGCCCGAGAGTTGGAGGTTGCGGTGAGCTGTGATGCGACAGGACTCTACAGAGGGTGATAAAGTGAAACTGTCTCTAAAAGAAAAAAAAAAAAAACAACAAAAAATGTTCTTGACAAATTAATCCATTTCACAATTTAATGTCAGGCAGTGATGAGGTTCATTTATACCACTTGCAGTTCTGGCTAGATTTAATTTCATTAATCAGACAATTGTCTTCTGGATCATAGGTTCTAAATGAGTATATCAAAGACTCCAGTTTGTTAAGTGTTCCTAGATGTCTCCAGTATTTCCCAGCCTCTTACTGTTGCTGACAGTTATCTTTTCCAGTTAGATTCCTACTCGTGCCGATCAAACACCCTTCCCACAATGATGCCTTCTGTACGTACTTTCTCTGTTTACTCTGGATCCCCAAAGCAAAGGAGCTCTTTATTTCTCTGACCACATACTGTTTTTATCTTTCTGCTTGTTTTTATGCCAGGAAACTTTGAACATGATATCACGACACATTGGATGTCGTTTTCCTATCACTAGAAGCCAAGTTTATATCAGGTAGGGTCACCTGCCAATATTGCCTGTTGGGAACCAGCCCCGTACTACAGAGACTGGTGGGACAAGAAGATGAGGGAAATGAAGAGTTGAAGACCCAAGAAGAAAGTTTTAAAACCTGGGCTGGGGGACTTTCCACTTCCAAACATGAGGACCAAGGAAAAATCCCCTAACTCCAGGCTCGCTCTGTTTTTATTACATGTATCACTGTTTGATCATCAATCTAATGCAGATGGCCTTTTGTTTGGTTCTTGCTGGGCTTGTATTTTCTAACTAAATTATTTTTTTTAACTAACTGTTAACTAAACTGATTTGCCTCTTACTTTTATTACCCTAAATTATTTATCATCTTAACACAGAGTAGGGGACGGGTAGCACAGTCCAGGAGCAGGATATTAAAGCAGGCCCCAATTACAGCACACACACAGATCTCAGGAGTAGCGATTAAACCCCCGGGGAGCCTGATGGGCAGATGAGCTGGCACTGCTGCCAACTCTGAGAAAACAGAAGCAAGCAGGCATCCTTCTCCTTATCTCCCGCCTCCCCAAAGGCACTCACTGTCCCTGAGGGCAGCCCCACCTGGGAGCCTGTCTCTCAATGCTCTGCGACCTCTGAGCCCAGTCCTGCTGGGAGAGGGGTGAAGCTCCACAAGACAGGTTCTCTGTGGCAAACTTAGCACCAGGTCTTGCTCCTGCAGTCTGAATGAGGCCATGCTTTCTTCTGATCCACTTCTCTCCTCTCTCTGTTCCCTTTTGCCCATCATCTGCAATCATTTTCTTCATTTAATTCTTAACCTACTTATAAGGAACAATTGAAAATGGGTTTTCAGCTTATTAAATCATTATTTCTAGCAATGCAGGCACATCAAGATATGACTCTTCCCCTGAGTACCCACATGTCTATCCTCAATTGCCACATGGTCTTAACAGTCTCCTTTGCTTTAAACTCCAAGAAAAACTGTAGGACTTCAAAATCATCTGTGACACACAATTATTAATTACACAGAGGCTGTCATCTCCATAGGTCATGGGGGCGGTCTGCTTCTTTCCTTGGCCATTTAAGGCTTAATTTGCAGACGTCTTCTCCCTGGTGCTGGTCTCTGGAGTCTCACAAACCTCCCCACATAGTGTCTTGAATAATCTGTCAGATTCTGTTTTTTACCAGGACTTTGCTGCAGGGGAAAGATACCAGCCTCTTTCCGTGTGTTTATTTCTAGAATAAGAATGCCTAATCTGAATCGGTACCAGTCCTAGAATTTTCATATTTTATGTTAAATTTAGAAATCTGAACGATCATTTTAGTTCATTTGGTTTCCAATGTTTTTCCTTTAATGTTTTAAAGCTATTTGACTTTCTGTTTTAAATGGTTTATTCCTACACTCACTTCCTTCATTTCTCTGAGTCTCTGGGTAAGTGGTGAAGATGTTCTCTTCTTGATTACCATTTCTTCCAGCACGGGTTTGACCTGACCAGGGCCAGCTGTGGGATGGAGGCCCGGGGCACTGAGCCATTCTGGTCTCTTCCTCACGTGGCCCTGAGTGGACCACTTGCTACCACCGTGAGGGACACATGCAGGACCAGCGCGTTACCCCTAGAAGGAGACTGAAATCTCTCGAGGGAGAAATGTGCACAAACCAACAGCCTTTCTTGCTTTTGAGGAGTTCACTGGAGCGACTGCTGAGTCCAGAGCCAGGGTGCTCAGCATGAGCCTTTCAAAGACATTATTCATGGGCAGCACCTGTGGCTCAAAGGAGTAGGGTGCCGGCGGCCCCATATGCCAGAGGTGGTGGCTTCGAACCCAGCCCTGGCCAAAAAAAAAAAAAAAGACATTATTCATTCACTGCAGCTACTCAGGTGCACACGCATCCTGGGAACCTCCTCCCCCTCTGCAGCTCAGACCCACACAGGGGAGGCTGGAAAACTAGATAGACATCGGAAACAATACCCAACTGTATGTATTTCCTCTGGGGTGAGACAGCTCAGCCTTCTCAGAGCACCCCCAAGAATGTCTGCATCTGCTCGTGCAAACTTTTCAGCTCCAAAATCCCAACGCTAGTGAATCTGATGACACGGAAAGTCTCCGATAAGTTAGGTAAATGTGCTTTCCTCTCCAGCAGTTAGTGTTCATGCAGAGAAGTTTAATCATTGGAAACTGTTTGATCTTAGTGATTTTTATATTTCTGTGCCCACTAATTCGAATGACTATAATGGCTTGAGTCAGAGGATTAAACATCTACTGCATAATTGCTGATGCTTGAAATCCCATCAACCAAGCAAATGATACAGCGTTGCAAACTTTTTAGTTTCCAAGTAGAGTTTTTGTCATCGTTGATATAGTCTATTGGAGACTTAAATTGGTGATGTTTCAGAAAAGGAAATACTGGGCGCCATGATTTCCGCACAGTCTTTACATTTTCCGGCTATATGAATTATGAAGGCAATAGTTATAACAAAACATTTACAGCCATCAAGCTACGCATTTACAACAGGGAGCTGGTGTGTGTGAATAGTTAATTTAACAATGCAGTAGCACATTCCTAATAAAATTGCCCCATGTAGGTATAAGTAAATTATTCTTTTTTTTTTAATAATTTTATTAAATCATAATTGTGTACATTGGTGCAATCATAGGGCAGAATGTGCTTCATATACAATCAAAAACATTTTGATCGTACTGTGAGACATAGCCCTCATAGCATTTTCTTAATCACTATATAAAGACATTGATACTCTACATTTAATAAGTTTCACCAGTACCCTACTAAGATGCACCGTAGGTGTGATCCCACCAATTGCCCTCCCTCC